>PVJC01004922.1:0-61413 GCA_004026665.1 Murina feae
AGAGATCAACATAGAGGGGGTGCCTGCTCCAAGCCTTGATGGTGTGCCTGGGGACAGGCCCCCAGCAGGTAGACACACACAGGAGGACTGCTCCGAGCCTCAGATGCGGCTGGGGGCAGGTCTCCAGTGGTGACACACACACACTCATACACACACAAGGCGCCTGGCAGACTGGGGCCATCATAGGACATCCACTGAGAGGTCCCAGACTGTGAGAGAGCACAGGCCGGACTGAGGGACTCCCTCCACCCCGAGTGCACAAATTTTTGTGCACCAGGCCCCTAGTCATAATATAATTCTAAATAAACTCAATGTGCAGTTTTAAAATAAAATATTTAAAAGGTTAAAAAATATTTTAGATTTTGTTTATTTTACATGCTGAGATATATATGTGCTTTAAATGAATATTACAACATATAAAAATCCAGTCTCTCCAAAAGCATAAATGTGGGGCAGATAATATAAGGACTGTGAACTAGGAGACTCACATACAACTAGGAACAGGCTCTAATATGTTTAGGTCAGAAAGTGCCCATTCTGTTTTCCTATTTCTCCAACATTTTCTGGTTCAGTTTTTCCCCTACCAAATAAAAAAAACATATAATCACTGAATTTCAATTTTAATGTTTTAGAGCTGATTCTTGTTAGTTATGAGTCTGAACACCATGATTTCAAATGTGAGAATAAAGGGTAGCTGCTTGCCAGAGCTGACCTGCAGTCCCTGAACAGATGAACAGATTACTCAGACACAGTTTGATTGTGAAAGAGAGGGTTAAGGGGCTCCTGGCTCTAGCAGTCATAGCAGCCTCGATTGCCTGCCTCGTTAGCCTTTTATTGGAATTTTTATCTTTAGGCACAATGAATAGGGTGAGTAATCTTGGGAGGACACATGCATTCTCATTGTCTTCTAGGCAAGAGCATCCAGGGACTAAGCATAAGGATTTTAGTAAACACCCAGGGGTCTTTTCATGCACAGACTTGTTTAGAAAGGTCAAGGATAATTAGGAATGCCACCTTCAACACTCCCCTAAAGTCTCCCCTAAGTCGAAATTCTGATTAACAGGGCAGGCAGCCTTCCACACACTTTCCTTTCCTCAGAATGTCTTCCTTACAAACTTTCCAACCAAGTCTCATGTTTCCCCACACCTGTTATGAAGAGATTACAGACTAACAAAGGAAGCTGGGACACAATTTCAAGTCACTGTAATTTACATTGAACCATATACATAATTCCCAATATGCCATTTTCCCTATATGTGTGGTTCAACCTAGGATTATGCCAAGATAGAATAATTAAAGAGGTACAAAATCATACAATAAGTAGAAAAAAAAAGTTGTTGGACCGAAGAGTGATGTGAATATTTAGTGTACTCAAACTACAAATGAAGCTATGAATCTTAATATGGATAGAAAGAAACTTAAATGTTTTAGAAGTTTTTTGGAATTTTTATTATTATAAAATTCTGGTAGTTTAAAATATAAATGTAGATATTCTTCCACAAACACACAAATACTAGTGTGTGTGTGTGTTCTCACTCATCTCATCTTGTTTCCTCTTAAAATCTTGTTATGCTATATCCATTTAGGCCAGTTCAATGTTTCTTAATCAAAGTAAAAACCATAGCAAACCAATATCCTAAGAATTTGCTAATGGCTATTAAATATAAATTGAATAATTATTCTAAAAAGAAGGATTCTAGGTGATTAAGCAAAATCCTCCTTAAAGTACATTTTTACCACTTCAGCAAAAAGTAACTATATAATTAATTAATTTTAACTGAATTACAATGAATTATATTTATTGAATTATTTATTTTTACTTAATACTTTAAAATTCTTTCCTTTACCTGTCAACTCAAAAATATAGCTAAAATTAATTATTATCCAGGTCAAAATGTATTTTTAATATCCGAATTATGATTCTAAATTAATTCTCTGTCTAGTTTTCTATAGTTAAAAGCAATTATTATTTTCAAATCCTGTCATTACTAATAACTAGCCCTCCATATACTAAGGCTATGCTTCAAATTCTGACCATCAACACTTTTTCTGCAGGTCACTCTTTTCTAGTATAATGACTCCAACTTTCCTTTAAGTCCTTGAATCTATTAACATTTTTCACTATATCCATCTTATACTTCATGGTCAGCCAGTGGCCATTATTATTCCCTCGAGTTCTTTGTTCCTTTTCCATGATTCTATGAACCCTGCATCAAGCTCTCTGCCTTCATAGCATCCTCATCTAAAGTTGAATGTAGAAGGAAAAGATATTACCACAACAACCAGTCTCACTGTTAATACAGAACCACAAACCAAAGTGCTGTCAGAAAAATATTCTATTTATCATTAGTCTATTTGTTCTCCCATTCTCTTAAATGACTATTTACAACAAACATATTAAACTCAAAGGCTGACAAGGACCAAATAAACAAGGCTTAAGTTTTTTGGCTGCAAAAAAACCCCCAAAAGCTTCAATTTTCATAGAAACATAGGTTTATTTTAATAGAGACATGCTAAATACAAAGGACTGAAAAAATGAATAATTGCTAACATAAAATAATAGAAAATTTTAATAAAAATTAATATTTTTTCTCTTGAACATTAACTTACCAGATACTGAATAACTGCACAAATTAATAAGTATAATGCAAATAAGCCTATTTTTCTTGTTCTCCGAAAGAGAAATATTTCCTGTTGTGCAGGTGTGGCCATTGGCTGATAAAATATTTGCTGCTAGTATTAGTGGAGAGAAAAGGTGCACCTGCACATAAGGTATAAGAGAAATGAATGCAACACAATTATAGTAATCAGTCATTAGCGAACATTGTATTTTGTTACTAATAACTAGAGGCCAGGTGCATGAAATTCATGCATAAGCAGGGTCCCTAGGCCTGGCCGGTGATCAGGGCCTTCTTTCCCCTGGCTGCTGGCTGGGGTCTTCCTTCGTCCTGCACCAACTCCTGGTGGTCAGCACACGTCATAACGAGTGGTCAAACTCCTGGGTGGTTAAACTCCCCAGGGGACAATTTGCATATTATCCTTTTATTATGTAGGCTTATGTATAACAGGATATTGTAAAAATTAAGTCATGAAATTTTTATTAAAACATTTCTTACATACCGTTGTACTGATTGGGCCACAAAAATATTCATTGTGGGCCACATGCGGCCTGTGGCCATGAGTTTGACATGCTTGATTTACAACCTTCTTTCCTCTTCACCAATATTTCTGCTCCCACTTTCACTCTCAGATAAAGGCTTTGCTGTGAATTTCACTAAGAAATTTAACCAATAAGAGAGAAAAAAAGTCCTTCTGATGCCAATCCCTCTGTTGTTTCACCACATCCCATCATCTTTCACCTCTCTGAACTTCTCTCCTACCTTAGCGAGAAAAAAAGAGAAAAATGGAACTATTTAGTCAGATAGAGGCAAAGGCTGCTGATCTTTAGAGAACAAAAGATTCCTCAAGACAAGAAAGAACAAAGAACATGTATTTTTTGAGGGTTAGAATAAAATTTGTCAGCAACATTCTTCAGAGAAGTTTGAAGAGGTCACATAACTTAAGAAAGAAAATTTTATATAGTGGCTGTACCAAGGCTTCAAAATTACTTAGGAATGTTCATATCCAAGATTGGCATGTATGTTTTGAAGTTTTCTCTTTCAAATGCATTCTATGTTATTAGAATATAAGCAACTCAGAAACAACTATGAAAAACTAAAAATTAAAGCTTTTTCTGCCATCTCCTGATCAACTAACTTCTAAGTCTCTTGGATTCTTACACAATCCTAAGTAAAAGGAGTGACCATTCCAAATCCAGTTTGAAAATCTCACCTCCTAACAGGTGGAATTTCAGTCAGATTTAATTTTATTTAGAAATATGACAATTCTTAAACTCAGATGTGGTGATTGAAAATTTATACCTGGTATATATATGGGACAATTTCCAGGATTGTTGAATATTTTCATACACCACATAATGACATCTCAGGCAGAATAAAAATCTTAGCATTAGAACTAACGAATTTAAAACGACAGCCATGAGCTAAAAGAAATCTACTGTGTAAAGATGATTTCAACTCTCAAAAGTCACTGGTGATTTGATGAATATAAGTAGATGGTAATGAGTGTAGGTTTGAAAATATTGGTCAAAATGTTTCAAAATCCTTGAAAAGAGTAGGATGACACCAGAAAAAAAATCACAAAAAGGAAAAGAGTGTGGCTACTTCCTTGTTAGAGGTTTTCAACAATATTAATTTCTGTGCAATTCCCTATACATAAGGAGCTTAAAAGTGATCTTTTACCTTCTTTTCCAGACTCTGGTTCAAAACAACTTGAATCTTCTAGATTTAACAGAGGTCACACAATACTTAATTTTGACTAATTCCAGTGAAAAGTTTCCCCCCATTTCCCTAAATATAGAGCTACCAGCAAGTCTTGAACAGGTGGTAGGGAAAGTTGCTTTGCCTATTAAAAAATGTCACAGGTGAAGAGTAAATCAAATATTAATACAAGAGCATTGCCGCAGCAACGTGAGTCTCTGGGGCTAGAAAATGGTGACTATTGATAGAATGTCTAATTTTCCCAGACTTTGTTGCTCACCTTCTCCAGCTCTCCTTAAGTTTCATGTACAATAAGTAGAAACACAAACACATTAATGTTAACCCCTCACCTCCACCCCAGATAATTTGAGATCTGTGTAGATCTATGTAGAGCAGGCTATCTGCAGAATCTTTCATGTACTGATGTACCACATAGCACTCTCAGGGTTCTTGAATGATATCCTCCCAGGCTCTTCTCCAATGGGAAATACATTCCTGGCCCTGCCCTTTCTGTCAGCATGAAGATATTGACTGGCCTCACTCCCATTACCTATCCAGATGCCCAGCAACATAAAGATATCCAGGAATAAACGGAATCTAGGAACCATATAAGCTATAATTTACCTAAAATTTCTCTCTCCGCCTTACAGAAGAGAAAAATTAGCTTTAAAAACTTTATGTTCTTTCCACCAAGTCTGTTAGGCAATAAAATGCATGCAGAGATTAGAACCAAGATTAACTGGCTCCAGCTACGAAGCAACTTGTGTCTAATAGTTCTATGGACTCATGTCAGCTTCAGTGTCATGGACAGGAAAGTCTAACAGGGTAGCTGCTGGGTTCATAAAAGCAAGAGGATCTTTAGATATGACTGTCATAGGCTCAGAGCTGTTGGGGAGAGGTATGAGAAGGATAAACGTAGGCCCTACCATCCAGATTACCTAAGACACAGCTGTGGTTTCATCTTTGCACGGACTTGTTTCTTGTCATCAACATTAAGAGAAGGAGTTACATAAGGGGGGTGAGGGGTTAGACTCCCATTGCTCAAAATCCTAATAAAAAAAGTCAGTTGGGCCTGCAGGAGAGTAGGTCAGGAGACCCAGAAACCTTGATCTGACTGGAAGCCTGCATACATAAACACTTCTACCTCTGCCCAGGATATGATTTCCTAAAGTTTCAATCTAATCAAAAGAGCAGGATTTCAGCTAGTTATCAAGAAGTATATAAGAGAAACTTTGGTATGGCCAATACTCTAAACAGTCCAGAAAGATTGTCCATGGTAAGTTTTTACAGGCTCAGCTAATCCATTCATACTCTGGGCCCAGATAAACAGTCTGGCAAGAACATACTGACAATCCCACACTCATTTCAGCCCTAAAAAGATCATTATGATTACAATGATGGCCTAGGTACTCAGGATGTTCCAGAACACCAGCCAGCTCAACAAATCTTAATGCATCCATATAGGACATTTCAGAGTCACTAATTATCCTAATTACCCAAGCCATATAATATCAGTGACCAAGAGAGAATGATAAACTACATTATGCCACCACCTTAGACCTGCTGACCCTCACTGCCTTTCCCAGTCCTTCCTCTTGCACCCAGGAAACTATCTACTCATACTATTGTGGATGCTTTTGTGGGAAAGTAGAGGCAGAGAAGTCTGAGATTACTCAGTGATTCTAGTTTAGGACCCAATTTTCCCTAAATTTCAGTATGGTGTGGTTTCCCCATAAATACATATTTTCAAAACAAAAACAAACACATCTTGTGAAACCTACTATAAACCTTGACAAGCACATGTGACAAGGTAGATGCGATGAGTTTTGAGATTTTACATAATAACTAGAGGCCCTGTTCATGAAAATTTATGCACTGGAGGGGGGTCCCTCAGTCCAGCCTGTCCCCTCTCACAGTCTGGGAGCCCTCAGAGCTGGAGGCAACCCAGCAATCAGGGAAAGGCGACGCCCCCATCACACCTCTGCTGCTGCCAATGCTGGCAACACAAGCTTTGGCTGGCCCTGGTTATCTGAGCCTCAGGCAGCCCTGAGCAGCTGGGCAGCCACCATCTGAGGCTTGCCTGTGCGTTGGGTCTGCCCTGGGATGCTGGGGGGCTGAGGGCTATTCTGACCACACCATATGCCTGCCAACCCCCCAGCCCTGGCGGGGCTGAAAGGATTGGAGGACTCCAGCGGGTCTGAGGGGACTGGGTGCCTCCATCTTATGGGTATGAGTGCTGCCATCTTTATGACAGAGTGACTGTCAACTTGCATATTCCTCTTTATTAGATAGGATTAAGGTTGTATGTACCAGGGACAGATATTAAACTGTATCTTTTTAAACATTCTCTAATCTGTTTGTATCTGTATCAAATATATGCTGCACTCTCAAGAATGTCATCATTGCATTTATTCAGTACTATATTTGAAACATTTTTAAAAATATAGAAAATGAACAAAATGTGCTAATCTACTCTAATGAAAGCATAATATTGAAATTAACCATTTCTCCAGGATGCCTAAGGCACGCCCACCAGCCAAAGCATGCCCACCAGCCTATCAGAGTGGCTGTATGCAAATTAATCCAGCCAAGATGGAGGCCAGCAGCCATGGAGAGAGCAGCAGTGGGTGAGGCATGGACGGCGACAGGCAGCAGCTCGGGCGGGGTGGGTGGTGGCGGGTGTGACACGGGCAGTGGCAGTGCTGGCAGCGGTGTCCAAGCGCACAGGGACCTGGCCTGCGGGGTGGGCCAGCCCTGCACCCCAGTGACTGTGAGCCCCAAGTCACCTGGCATTGCTGCCACTAGGGAAGGAGGTGCGCGGGGACCCAGCACGTGGGATGGGCCGGCACTGCACCCCAGCGGCTGCGAGCTCCACATTGGTGCTGCTGCTGCTGGGGTTAGAGGTGAGGGGTGCTCCAAGCCCTGTGGCTGTGGGGGTTCTGGGGCCACTGGGGTCCTAGGAGCAGAGACACAGCCCACAGGGGGACCAGTACCCAGCAGCCCCAAGCCCAGCCTCAGTGCTGGGGCTACAGCAGAGACACAAATCTGCAGGAACCTGTGGAAAGGGAGATCAACTATCATAACTTTATCTCCCTTTCCTCAAGATGAGAAAACTGACCCTGATTTATTTAGTGATATGGCCCATACCTTTCTACAAGCATAGCGTGTGTTATGACCACTACAGGAAGGTCTCGTCAGAATACTGTCTTCAGGGAATAACACTACAGTGGCAAATCATCTAAGAGAGGAAACAAGCTTTTATTGGGTTTATTCTGAAGGTCAGAGAACATGCCACCCCAACATATGCTGTGTTGTTATATTGATGATCTTAAGCTGCAGATGCTTGAAAAACAGCAAATGCAAGGAGAGGCTTTCACTAAAGTCTCCTGATCTGCCTAAAATCGGACCCCCCCACCAAAAGTTTCCCTTGATGGGAAAAGTGTCATCAGCCAGTGAAGACTGACTCCTGTCACAGGAGACTACAAGTTGACATCACACCCAAATTTTGTTACAATCTATCTCCCCCACCCCCACTCATCTTTCCTAAAACTCATATACTCTCCTCTAAGAGGCCTAGATATCCCGTCCCCTTTCCCTAGGAAGAAGGTATTTAAATCTGGATTCTAAGCCACCTTGGGGAGTTATTCATTTTTCGCTGGGCTCTCCCACGTATACACAAGGTACACAGGTTAATGAACTTTTGTTTTTCTCTTGGTAATCTGTCTGTCATTACAAGGGCCTCCGCTAAGAACTCAGAAGGGTAGAGGAACACTATTTTTCCTCCTCCATAATTCTATCTCGGGAAATCAAGTCCCAGGCTGAACAGTGAGTTTGGCTCAAGTGCCAAGCAGTCCCAGCTGAGAGGAGGGAAGTTTCTAGGGGGAAATCAATGATATTGGCATCAGAGTAGGACACAGGGCACACGCATGGTTGCTGGTGGGAGTTTAAAGTGGTTCAACATTTTTGGAGGAGGATTTGGCAAAATCGATAGGAATGTTCAAGGTACATCCAAGAGTCTTCTTCTAGGAATCTCTTCTGCTGAGATAAAGCACCAGTGCATAAGCCCTGGTCAGAACCCAGGATGCTACTGCAGGCTCCCCTTCCACAATAGGAAAACCTGCTAACAACCTGCATTTTTAAGACAAGGTGGTATCTATACTAATAAAAAGGTAATATGCTAATTAGACTGAACATCTTCCAGATGACCTTCCGGACGTCCTTCCGGACAAAGCCGTGATAGCAGGGCTGAGGCAGAGGCAGTTACAGGTTATCAGGCAGGCAGAGAGCAGTTAGGGGGATCAGGCCAGCAGGCAGGTGAGCGGTTAGGAGCCAGCAGCCCCGAGGGTTTTCTGATTGGAGAGGGTGCAGACCAGGCTGAGGGACTGCCCCCTCCCCCAAGTGCACAAATTTTTGTGCACCAGGCCCCTAGTATTTTAATAATTGTTAAATATTCTCAATTTACATATATTGTAGTAGACAAGATCATTCTAGCTACAAACTGAAGGATGAGAAAGGGAGAGCCCTGGCTCAGTTGGTTGCATCCTCCATGCACTGAAAGGCTGAAGTTTAAATTCCCAGGTTGCAGGCTAGATCCGCAGTAGGGGGCGTATAGAAGGCAGCTGATTGATGTTCTGCTCTTATATCAATGTTTCTCCCTCTCCCTCTCCTTTTCTCTCTCTCAAAATATCAACACAAAATCTTAAAAAAGAAAGAGAGAGAATAGGAAAGAAATCTTGGCAATAGCTTCAACAAATAAAAATACCTTTTCAAGGAATAAATGCCTTTGCAGAAAGAAGTGAGGCAAGCAATTCAGCTTTTCATTAATTAATTTATTCATAAATATTTTTTAAATACTATATTACCTACCTATAAATTTCCTTTTTCTCTCCCCATGCTAACTTAAACCTTCAGATGGTAATAGTGAATCCCATAGGAAGATAACTTATTTTGAGAAGAAATATGAAATGGAGTGAGCCAGGAAAAACAGAGGTATTGCAGATCTTAGTAAATGTTAGGTTGGTTGAAGGTTTTAACTGCTATTTTGAGCACTTCATTGCTGTTTAATAGATAACTTTCTTTTTATTATATATCTAGATGACATTGGAGAATTATGGGAGGACAATGATAAGGAAAGATATGAGGAGGATAAAATAAAAAGTGAAATGTGAGTCCATTTTGTCATTGTTTAGTGTTTGTCAGCAGAAGATATCACAAAAATAAGAGAATAAAATTCACAGCATGGAAGAATATGATGAACTCTTCATCCTGATTTTAGATAAAATTATATTTCTAAAGTTACATCTTTCTTAGAGCTGTTATAAACAGGCAAGTAAATAAATCATCTCATGTTTAAAAAATAAGTATCTTCCAAATACAGATTTTATTTTTAACCTGGCAAAGTGGTTTTGCAGCTGTCAATGAATAAATCAGGAAAGTCTCACTAACAATAGAGTTATTACTTGGAAAAGAGAAATTCCAGAGGAATAATATAAGGCTTACTTAAAAAAAGAAGTAATAATTTCACTGCATTTAAATACATATTGATATATATCAGCTGCATTTTGCCCGCTTAATTGGAATGAGTGGTGTGAAGGTCCCCATAAAGGAATTACATAGGCTGTTAATATTAAATCAGTTAATAAATAAAATATAAGTACTTTTCTGTGTTATCAGTGAGCAAAGTAAGCCAAAAAAGCCAATTAATATTGCTTCTTGGCCAGCTCATGTGATCCAGTGGTTGAGGGTCAAGGTCACAGATCAATTTCTGTCTCTCTGGGGCTAGATCCCCAGTTGAGGGTGTAAGGGAGGCAGCCCATAGATGATTCTCTCTCATCATTGGTGTTTCTATCTCTCCCTCTCCCTTCCACTCTAAAATCAATAACAATATTTTTTTAAATAAAGAAAATTGTTTCTAATCATTTAAAATGTATGGAAATTGACATTTTACAACATTGTGTTCGCATTTAATTATTGTAATTTGGTAAACTGCAAAATCTTTGGGAAGAGCAATCATACTTTCACCCCTTATTTTATGAAAGACTCCACGGCACAGTTATTAATATCATAGACTCTGCAGTCATATTGCCTAGGTTCAAAATCTGGTGCTGCTACATACTCGCTTTGTAATATAGTTCTCTGTGCCTCCATTTCTGGCCTGTAAAATGGGGAAGCTAATCATAGCATCCATGTCCTATGACTACCGGAAAGGAAAAAATGTAAATATACTTATCATAATGCCTGGCAGTGTTAGACCTTACTACAAATGATCAGCTCCTTCATGGTCCCGTTCTGGAGAGATTATTTATAATTGTTACAGTAATAATAACTGAAGAAATGGGAATTCAAATGTGAACAAGACAAACAGAAGGGGAGCAGATGGTTGAAAGAGAGATAGTTCAAAAAAGGAGAAGGAAAAATAAAGAACTTGGACCCTATGTTTGAGTAGATAGAATAAAAAAAAGAGAGAGAGAAAGAGAGATAATGTCCTTTCCAGGAAAGAAAAAAGTGATGGCAGTACTTTTCATTAGAATTTATATAGCCAAATCATGACTACCTCATACTTTAGATACAAAGCTCTAATTAAGCTAAAATTCAATATAGTTATTGAACTTAGTACATAATATAATTAACTGTATTGTGTAATTGACCACTAATACTTGAAGTATAAGATAAATCTTCCTTCAGCAGTCAGGTGGATTACTACACTTCACTATTTAATGGTGATTACCAACAATCAATATAAAAGGAAGCTTTTATTTTTCTGAGTCATGTCTCACATTTTGAAGGATAGCTCACTTATTTTACTCTTTCATTCTACTCAAGTATTGGTTAGAAATTAATCCATAAAAGCCACAGGCATAAAAGTAGGAAATGAGGTTCTATTGCCAGTGGTCATCCATGATGGCCAAGGCACTCAAGGAAAACCACAAAGAAGAGACACTACAAGAAGTTGAAAGCAGACTTATGAAAGATTTGACAATTTCATTTTTGAGTGCTACAGTATGATAAGTCTGTTGTAGATATTTGTGCTTTTACTATCAATGATGGCAAAGGATGACAAGCAACTTTGTGATCTATTAATTCCTTTGACCAAAGTCTAATATCAATCAATAATTCAAGGTAATTCCAAAGTTAGACCTGAGTGCCTTTAATGGTGTTAAAAGGAGTATTGTCTAAATGTCACTCAGTCTCTATTGTTCCTAGTTCCTTTGGGAAGGAAAAGAATTCAAGCAACCATCCTTCATAATAGTACAAACCTTGTCCTTCAGAATAATATTACCTCCTGGATCATGGTAAAACAATGTAAAAAACTTAAATTTAAAACAAATACATGCAAGATTTAAAATACTGCAAAAAGAACATTTAATCTAATGAAAGAGTAATATGCAAATTGACCCTCACTCCATTACACCTAAGCCACGCCCATCATCCAAGCTACGCCTCCCAGCCAATCAGAGCCGCTGTATGCAAATTAAACCAGCCAAGATGGCAGCTGGTAACCACGGAGCTAGAGCAAACAGGAGGCTTCTGTTGCACCAGTGATGAAGTTGAAACTGCCTGCCTAGGCTGGCTGGTCCTGTGCTCAAGGCAACAAAGTTTCAATTATAGAAGCCATAAAGCTGAAGCAAACAGGAAGCTTCATTTCACCAGTAATGGAGGAAACTGCCTGCCTAGGCAGGCTGTGGCCTTCCACTCAAGGCAACAAAGTTTTAGTTATAGAAGATAAATAAATCCCAGGAACCTGATTCCAGCCAGCCTCACTGGGACGTTGGGTCAATGGGAGCAGTGGCTAGCCTGCAAACAGCCATCAGCCCCTCACCCAGGCTAGCCAGGCACCCTGGAGTGGGGGGAGACCCAACTTGAAGGGGCTGTGGCCAGCCTACAAACAGCCATCAGCCCCTCACCCAGACTGGCCAGGCACCCCGGGGGGGTGGAACATCTACCTTGAAGGGGCTTTGGCCAGCCTGCAAATAGCCATCAGCCCCTCACCCATGCCAGCCAGGCACCTCAGCAGGGACCCCATCCAGATCCGGGACACCCTTCAGGGAAAACCAGCCAGCCCCCACCCATGCACTAGGCCTTTATCTTATATAATACTATATTATAAAAGGGTGATATGCAAATTGACCCTAACAACAGAACAAATGGAAATGACTGGTCACTATGACCACACTGACCACCAGGGGGCAGATGCTCAATGCAGGAGCTGCCCCTGGTGGTCAGGGCACTCCCACAGGGGGAGCTCTGCTCAGCCACAAGTCAGAAGGCTGCCAGTACAGCGCTGGTTGTGGGAGCTTCTCCTGCCTCCTCATAAGCACTAAGGATGTCCAACTGCAGCTTAGGCCTGCTCCCCGCTGGCAATTGGACATCCCCCGAGGGCTCCCAGGCTGCCAGAGGGATGTCTGACTGCCATCTTAGGCCTGATCGCCCAGGGAGCAGGCCTAAGCCAGCAGGTGGACATCCCTTAAGGGGTCCCAGACTGCAAGGCACAGGCCAGGCAGAGGGATCCCCCAACCCCCAAGTGCACAAATGATACAGGAAAAATTACTTTTGAAAACAAATCATAGAACAAAAAAGCAAGTCTATCTACACTAATAAAATATAAACATGCAAATTGGTGTCACTCGCTATGCCCACCAGGCAATCAGGATGAGTATGCAAATTAACCCCAAAAAAGATGGTGGTTAATTTGCATATGCAGGTGGGGAGCAAAGACTGAAGACTGAAGATTGAGGAGGCTTGCCTTCTCCACTGTAGCCGGAGCAGAGAAGCCAAGCTTTGCTGCTGCATCCGAACCAAAGGCCTGGGTCCCGGGTGCCAGAGGAAAACTGATGCTGGCAATCCAGGGAAGGAAGGCCTATTGCGTGAATCTTCATGCAAGGGGCCTCTAGTCTATAATAATAAAGCATAATATGCTAATTAGACCAGACTTCCTTCTAGACATCATTCTGGATGAAGCTTGGGCTGTGAGGGAAGCCCAGGTCCCGGGTGCCAGAGGGAAGCCAGTGATGGGAGCCAGGGGAAGGAAGGCCTACTCTTGCAAGAATTTTGTGTATCAGGCCTCTAGTTTATATACATAAAAGCGTAAGCAACCGAACAACTGAATGACTGATCACTATGACGTGCACTGACCACCAGGGAGCAGCTGCTCCACACAGTGCGCTCCATAGCAGGAGTGCTGGTTCGCTGCCTGACCCACCCCGGTGGCCCATCAGCCTGGTGGCAGCCCTAACTCCCTCAGTAGTTCTGCAGGTCCACTCTCTGGAGGACGGTCAGGCACTGACAGACCAGAATTGCTGGCACGATTCCAACAGTGCTGCCCGTGTCCTGGAAGTCAGCCTTGGGCCCCACGGCTGCTTCCCTTCCCTAGAGGCTCTGCAAGGAAGAAACAATATAAAAGTGGCCTCCAGGTGGCTCCCGAGAGCCAGTGTGAACATCAGCGAGATGGATCAAGATCCTGGGCCAGCAAGGATGTCCCATCGCCCACCCAGAAGGCCGATCGTGTCCCGGCCCCTCCCCAACTACCCTTGGTGCTGTGGAGGTGCGAGCCTCTCTCAATCAGGACTGACTTGGTGCAACGGGGCTGGCATGAGCAGGAGCAGCAAGCAGCATTAGACTGCTGGTTTTGGCCCAATCCCTGCAGGCCATGCTGGGGGACCCTACCTGCACACAAATTTATGCACCAGGCCCCTGGTTATATAATAACTAGTTATATAATGATAGTATAAGTGACGGTGGAGCCCTGACCAGTTTGGCTCAGTGGACAGAGCGTCGGCCTGCAGACTGAAGGGTCCTGGGTTCGATTCCAGTCAAGGGCATGTACCTTGGTTGCAGGCACATCCCCAGTGAGGGGTGTGCAGGAGGCAGCTGATCAATGTTTCTCTCTCATGGATGTTTCTAACTCTCTATCCCTCTCCTTACTCTCTGTAAAAAAAATCAATAAAATATATTTTAAAAAAAATAATAAGTGATGGTGGAGCAACTGCTGGCATCACAGGCAATATTGTTGACATATGAAGCTCAGAGTGATTCATTTGAAGCTTGTGTTCACATCTGATTATTACAACACCTGAAGAAGAGAAAATCAACAAGGTACTTCAAATGATAGCGCTTTGAATCTTAAAGCATAAAATGTGGCTCTTGGAAAAAATGACAACACTCTAATATAGTTTGTAAAATTGATCCTTTTTATGATGTTGCTGCAAAAGTCCAAGTTGAATTTCATCACTAGATGAATTCAGAGCTAGCATGCCACTGTTTTGTCTAAATGTAAAAATAATAATAATGCTTATGCAATCTTATATTTAAGAACTATTAATTTTACCTAAAGCCCATAGTTTGCTAACTTTAGAATAAAATTAGTTATATTAGTTATATTGTTAGATTTGTTTTTCATGATAAAACCTCAATCACACCCCCACAAACTCTAATATTACTATTAAATTTTGGACTTATTTTAGGAAATTCACTTTTGTCAGTTATTTTATGCTAAATTTTCTTGTATAACAAGAACCTCATATAGATGTGTATTATGCTAAGAATTCTGGTTATAGTCCTGATAATTTGTTACATATAATTTTGAACACAGAAGATTTTTTTTCTGCAAGATGCTAGAGGGATTCACAAATTCACCCAACTAGAGATTATCTAGTATTCACCTTTCCAGAGAATACAATGATGATTTAAAATAGGAAAACATAAAGCAAGTCCACGTATCTTATATCAGAACAAAGAGTTGTCCTGTACTAAAGAAAAGTGTGTTTCTAAAACATGATTTTTTGCACCAAGCCTCCTAATGTGTGAATGCGAATAAACCAATAAAAGAAAGAAGTATCATTACCTTTATTACCCAATATATTCCAAAGATAAGGTGAATTTTGGAATTAGTGGAAACAGTATGGCAATTGCTGTGATTTAGATTATTAATATTGGACTGTTTAAATAATAACTACTCAAGCATGGAAATTATTGCATATATATAGGCACTTAAATACATGCTATTCATGCTTAAGCTTGAATCCAAGACGAGTGAAACTTTCTTAGTGAGTGACTATGGCTAAAAGGAAAGTATTTTAATAATATTCATTTCTATAACCTTTTCACTTAAGTTCTAGGATTGTGTTTGCTACTGGGAGCTCTTTCTTTTGATCTCTGATATAATGATATACTGACTTTTTTAAAAAAAAGATCAGTAACTTTTAAAGTTATTAAAAATTGCTACTCAGTGAATCACACATTTCACTTTTTTTCTGAATATAATCTCTTCATTTCAACACATCATATTTGGACAGTCTATGTAGAGCCCAGCTATTTTCATGTAATACTACTGGCCCAACACCAATAAATATAAAATCACCTTTAAGGTGTCAAAGCATCTAACACAGTCAACTTGGAGAACTCCTTGTCATCCCTATGCTTGACTTAAATACCTGAATAATTCATCAGAACTCTCAAAGTGATTGGGCATTAGTGACTATTCAAGATAGTACTATGCTAAGCGCTTAGCAGAGTACTCACCTACAGGAGAAGCCAACAGACAATCAGCCTGAATGAGTTGTGTGGCAAGATGATGCATAAAAAATAAATTGTATCTCTTCTTTGTCCAGTGTAAGAATCAGTTTCAACATAGACCCAACAACAATTTTATATATTCTTCTTTCCATACATAGCAGTAGGGTCAGACAAATTAGAACAAAAACTGAATCCAAAGATGGGTACAAATAGACACTTAAATGGAAAGAAAATTCTGTTAGGTACATCTGTGGCCAAAACAATTCTAAGTAAAATGTGGGTTAATAATTAAATTATAATCTTTTATCAGTTAGAATCTTTGGCAAGCAACTGAAAAGTGCTTCCCATAGCATCTAGAGAATTAATAAGTGGTAGAATATCAAATTAAAATAAACATTAAAAAAAAAAAACCAGCTCAGCCCAGCTGATGCTGCTTAGTGGTTGAGCAATGACTTATGAACCAAGAGGTCATGGTTCGATTCCAGGTCAGGGCACCTGCCAGGGTTGCTGGCTGAATACCCAGTAGGTGTCATACAGGAGGCAGCTGATCAATGATTCTCTCTCATCATTGATGTTTCTATCTCTCTCTCCCTTCCTCTCTGAAATATACCATATATCAGCCGAAATAGTTCAGGAATAGCAGCTACAAGTATCTGGAATTAAGAACTAATGATGCTGCTTTGCCTCTGTATCCATTTTTGTTCACCAGTTTATAATGGTTATTATTATCCATAGATGAGTGAGTACATGTGGTATTTTTCTTTCATTGACTGGCTTATTTCACTTAGCATTATGTTCTCCAGCTCCATCCATACTCCTGCAAAACAGCATCAAACAGACTGTCTAATTACAGCAACAAGGACAGGAACATTTGGGGGGGGGGGTAACAGATCAGCCAAAGGACTTTGGTGCATGCATTTAAGCATAAATAATGGACACAAAACACTGGGGGGTAGGGGAGGCAGGCGGAAGGGCAGGGGAAAAAAGAGATATATGTACCAATCTTTGTAAAACCTTATGTAATAAAAAAAAAAAGAACTAATGAGAAGTCTTTTATGCAATACCAACAGGACCATTCAGCTTTGACCATTTTATGGTTTTTGGTTCTTAGCTTTAGGAATCAAACTCTAAGAAAAGGGAATCTAGCTGGCTTCAATAGTGGGCCCTTTGCCTGGAAAAGAGCAGGCTCCTTGATTAATAAACACAGAACTTCTCATCCAATGAGTAAGTCCTCCAACACAAAAATTACTGTTCTCTTATTAGTAGGAAGAGAGATAGACGCTGAAAATGCAGACCAACAAATGTTTACAACCTATTTCTGTACAAATTGAGATAGGCAGGAAAAAAGAAGCAAAACCTGGATAATTTAAGAAAACTCATCTGAACTGGAGCAGAATGATTCTTTTGGCCAAGATAGAGAGATGAAGGGAAATAAGTCCATTTCTTGGAGGGAACAAATTAAAAATTCATTGTCAAATAATTCTTATTGACTTCATAAAGTCAGACGGTAAACTATCTTCTCCAGGCATATTCATATTTCTGGACATGGTTTATACCACAAATCATGGCAATGAAGATTCTGATGCCCACTGTTGATAAGCCAGTTAAACAAGATCACTCCCAACATTTTGCTGTGTCTCGACTTCCTTCGTCTGCCTGGGCTATCTGTGGTTTTTTCCACTGTGTTCATAGCAGCACTGTGACTTCAAGAGAGAGGAAAGAGCGCTCCCATTACTCAACTACCATGACATGAACCCTTATGTATTTGTTACCAAGTTCAATTGTTCCACTCAAAGAAGATAGTATATGACCATAGAAGAAACTCCAATGAAGGAATTCCATGGTCAATTTCTACTGGAAACAGGAAGATGCAATTAGGGGACACATGTGACAACCAGACTAGAAAACCCAAAGTAGAGTCCCAACACAGCTGCTCTGATTTTTGCTATTTGAATCCTAGCAACAACATTCTTCTAACTGCTTGTCAGTTGTACAGTGTGTGAGACATTATGTCTTGGGGAATATTGTCGGGTGGGCAGGTTGGTCCTATGAAATTTCTTTCCAAATATAAAGCTAATTTTCGTTTTCTACAAAACATGCTATTTCTCTCCTGTATTTAAATTTTAAGAATTTTTCTTTCTTTTATTTATTTTTCCATCACCGATAAGATATTTTTGAATCTACTAAGCAACATTATAGTTATTACCATTTCCATAGATCAGAAATTTACTCCTAGCAGAATACTCTTAGTGCTGAACATATTTCCATCTTCACACCAGCAAGAGAGCACTTGCCAAGAGCAAAGGGGGTGCAGAGAAATAGCACATTGTTCCCAAATGAGCACATAGCTCTAAATGTTAGAACTCAAAAGGGGCTGTAATACTGTTAAAAGAAATGTTAAGTTTCTTTTCACCAAGAATTTAAGTTTTCTTCTTTTAAATAAGACCTTACGTTTAAATTAATATAAGGCATAGATTCACGAAAAGTGTTGGTCTGAGTCTCAGGGGCCTGGCTTACTGACCATTCAGAAACAGTGTCCAGGAGAACATGGTCCTGGGTTCAGATGAACTGGCATGCACCCCAGCTCGGCCATGCATGCTCACTGCGACTCTGGGCACACCTCCTGACACCCCTAAGCCTCAGTTTCATCATTTATAAAATGTAAAATATAGGGGGACGAGTGTGATAAAAATATTTTATGTTTATAAAATGCTTAGCACAGTGTCTAAAACATATCAATCATTCACAGAATATTAGTTATTATTTTGTACATTGCTGAACCTATCTCAAAGTGGATTATTTTAACCATAATAACAAAATAATAATTTTTTTTCATTGCTAGAGCGTTATTTGGGTCAAATGAGATAATATATGCAAAACTTATAAAATATGAAATAGCATTTAAAACCCAGTTATGATAGTGAAATCTTAAATAAAATAGTGAAGTCTTAAAAGTAAATAAAGAGACTCACCTCTGATCTTTCCTAAATTACTTCCTCAACAATAAAGACAGAAAATAGTATTAGAAACAAAGAAATAATATGTACCAAAAGATATGTGGGATTCCTTGTATTTGTTGTCTACTAAGTCTTAACTATTGCCAAATCAGTGACCCATAAAATGAAGCACACCCTTTTAAATATGAGAAGTTAAGGATACATATAAGAGTACAGGTCTACCTTTAGAGATTGAAGACAAATACAGATAAAAACTCCTTGCAACAACTGAAAAGAACAAAACTGAAATTAGCCATTTTTAGAAAAGCCTTGAATCTATGACTGCATATATAGAGTATATCACATACAGTGAAATGTATCATTGTGATGTAAGCAGAGTATCTTCCAAGTTAGAATGAAATGTTCCTCAAAACAAAATAAGTTTGTATAATATAACAATATGCAATGAGTATGGCATTCTAACAGAAGGGCTATAGTTTGCATGAAGGATAGGAAGCAGATGGAAAAAGATAAGGATGCGTTGGTGTCAACCCAACACTGATACACGACTATATCCCTGGCCTGTGGGCAGTTGTTGCCATTTGCCAGTTGTTGCATCAAGATTCTGATGGAAAGAGTCCTTCATGTGATATCTCTCTCTCTCTCTCTCTCTCTCTCTCTCTCTCTCTCTCTCTCTCTCTCTCTCTCTCTCTTCTCCCTCTCCCTTTCCCTCTCCCTCTCCCTCTTCCTCTCTCTTCCTCTCTTCCTCTCTCTCTCTTTCCCTCTTTCCCTCTCTCCCTCTCCCTCTCTCTCTCATATTCTGGCTCTTTTAAACTAACCAAATGCATTTGCTCACCAGAAGTGAACAGTAGAGATTTAATTGGTCATATATTGTGTAAGTGCCAAGGGAATCTATTGGCATTCTTATTTACATGTCATATGTATAGGCAGATCAAGTCTAGTAGTGATAGATCAAGTCCCTGAGAATAAATCACATGGCATTTTACGGTGACTAATGACTCACACCTGTGAGATGCTGCCTGAAACAGCTGGGTTGCCTCCCTCTGTATATGTTTGCAGGCAGTTGTACCTTAGTTTAACAAACTTCTGCATTTATAGATGTGAATAAAAGCAAATACATATAAAGACAGTTATTGTATCAGAACAAAGTAGCAGTTAAGTTAGAAATAAAGTGGAGGTCTCTCAGGTGTGTCCTTTTCAATTACAACATTCTATAAACATCAAATAGGATAACGAGGAGGGAAAAGGAGGAGAAATAAAGAGAAAAAATAAGGAAAATATCGGGCTTACACATCGGAATAATTTTTTCCCATGTCTTAGTGAAACAAAGAGCAAAGAGCTGAAATGTCCGTGTTCAGAGCACTCACACTCTTTAATCCCTCTTCACTTTTCATTTCAGTATTTTTGTATGATTTTATGCTGAAATACCGTTTGTTTTTCAATATTTTACACAAACAACCACACACAAATACACTTGAATAACTTACTCATTAGAAATAAATAATTTAGAACCCTGAGATGAAGGCAAGAATAGCGACATTTCTTACTTTTCTTAAATATCTTGTACAGACAGCAAATGAAGACTACTCAGTTAAAATAGGAATAATAAATTGTCAAAAAAAATCACTGAAAAAGAAAAGGATGGAAGTATGGGAAATATCCTATCAGGTATGCTTTACTCTTCCAGGTACACATGGCAGACCAGACAGCCCGAGAGTGACCTCCCATGGCCCGTGCCTTTATGTAGTTATCCCCTCCTTATGAGTGTGGGTGGGATTGTGACTCATTTCTAACCAATAAAATATGGCAAAGGTGATGAGATGTCATTCCCATCGTCACATTATGTGTGTGTATAATGTACAAATATATTATTATAAATAAATATAATAGAAATTATGCATAAATTATTATAAATTATAACGATTCATTAGTTGTACCAAAGAAACTATAAAATAATATTGTCCTGTTTTAAGCTATTAATTTTTTAAAATATATTTCATTGATTTTTTACAGAGAGGAAGGGAGAGGGATAGAGAGTTAGAAACATCGATGAGAGAGAAACATTGATCAGCTGCCTCCCGCACACCCCTCACTGAAGATGTGCCCGCAACCAGGGCACATGCCCTTGACTGGAATCGAACCCGGGACCCTTGAGTCTGTAGGCTGACGCTCTATACACTGAGCCAAACCGGTCAGGGCTAAGCTATTAATTTTTTGCGGGAAACGAGTAAACTTGTCATATCGCTTTTTATACCAAAGCGCGGGAGACGAGTTTTTTCCAAAAACAATGAATAGAGACAGATTCCGTCAAATATGGAAGGGCATTTCAACAACGAAAATGTGCAAGACAACTCAGATAGACTTTGCAAAGTCAGACTATTATTGCATTTCTTTCTTCCCATTACGACGCGATTTGGCAGGAAAATGCCTGATTACAAAGTGTTAATTTTTCAACATTTTGTTATACAACAACAAAAAAACTAATATAGCTTTGTTCTATTGAAGTTTATCCTAGTAACTCTAACCAATTTCCTCTGCAGTTACAGGATACAACAGATATTCCCCAAATAAAAGCCTAAGTACATTAATATCAACTACTCAATTTGAGGCAAGTTGCTTAATTTTGTAAGCTTTAAATTTCTCATGTATAAAAATGGCAATGATAATAACTACCTTTCAGGTTTAGTGTGAGGATTTGGAAAAAATAAATATAAAAATGCACAGCACACAATAGGCATTCCAACCTAGCAGCTCAAGAAATAGTAAAATCCTGACCTGTTGGTTAGAGCCACGGGAGCCAGAACCTATCTTATGCCACAGATTTTCTCTCAAAGTGGATGCTGTTGGGCAGTGCCCGGGGCAGTCCCAGATCTGTTTCTTGCTTCAACAGTGTTTGGACTGAACAGACCCAGGGACACCCCTTCTTCCAGCCTCTGACCACCCTCCTGCATCTTATCCAGTCACCACCTTCAGAACCATCTCTGGGACCAGCCAACACACCGTTTTGGTTTTTTTCTACCTTAACTCATTGCCGAACAACCATGAGCTCCCAAATTCATCAGAACTAATCCCCGAGGAGGAGGCTGCAGTCAACCCCTGGCCAGCCTGCACTCACGGGCCTGCCACACCTACCTCTCTCTGGGCTTCTTGTTCTGATCCTGACGATGTGGGTCTCCACTGGGACGGGAGAGCCGGGGGGACGTCCTCCGAGAGCTGGCGGAGAAGAAGCTCCAGGGCAGTCGCTGAGCGTCTGTTAAAGATGCAAAACAAGCATTGCTGCCACATTCTTTCCCAGGACATGCTGCAACCTTCCCAAGATGAATGGGCAAAACTCAGGGCCATGGAAGCCGCCCTGGCCTAGGAGAGGAACCTGAACCAGGCCCTTGTGGAGCTGCAGGTTCTGGCTTCCCCCACACAGAATTTACTCTCTGTGACTTCCAGGAGAACCACTTCCTGGATGAGGAGGTGAAACTGATCGAGAAGATGGGGACACCTGATTCTCATCCACAGGCTGCCGGCCCTGCTGGGCTGGGCGAGTATCTCTTTGAAAGACTCACCCTCAAGCATGACCAGGAGCCTTTGGAGCCCAGAGGCCTTTCAGAGGCCCCTCTGCATTCCGCTGGTATCTCTGGCTTTTGCCTGAGCCTCTTTCCGAATGACTACTAGTCATTCTTTTAACTACCTGGAGCCTTCTCCCATGAATTGGACCAAATGAAACAATAAAGCTTTTTGCAGCTAAAAAATAAAATAATAAAATAATAAAATAAAATAAAATAAAATAAAATAAAATAAAATAAAATAAAATAAAATAAAATAAAATAAAATAATAAAATAAATAAAAAGATGATGTTTTCCTTCTAGATCTGGTGATGAACACTGAGACCCATTGCCTGTATTCTCTCAATCAAGCCAGTGATCTTGCTGGTGACATGGGGAAGAGCCTCCTTGAATTGGGAAGTAAGATGTGGGCCATGGAACAGAGCAAGGAGCAGTAGGCTACAAAGATTCAAACATATTCTGAGATTAATCACATCTTCTCTTTTATTTTAAAAAAAAGTATTTTGTTGATTTTTTACAGAGAGGAAGAGAGAAGGATAGAGAGTTAGAAACATCGATGAGAGAGAAACATCTATGAGCTGCCTCCTGCTCACTCCCCACTGGGTATGTGCCCGCAACCAAGGTACATGCCTTTGACCAGAATCGAACCCAGGACCCTTGAGTCCACAGGCCGACACTCTATCCACTGAGCCAAACTGGTTAGGGCAATCACATCTTCTCTTAACCCACAAAATAACTAGTTACATATTGAAAAGGAAATTGTGCAGCCAATAAATACCTTTTACACAAGAAAAATATTACAACCATTTAAAGGCTTAAAGTTTAGCTCAGTAAAATCACTTAGCAGATCTCAGCACTAATTATAGTAATTTAATCTCTCCCATATTAGTAAGTGTCTGGGGGTACCTCAATCAGAGGAGATGAAGGCTCCATCAATACTGCGATGTTACTATTTATTTATTTTTTCATTTTTCATATCTGTTTCCATTTTGTTTGGTTGTAGTGTTTTAACTGTGTTTTAACCACTAAAGTGGGCACTGAATATTGCTAAAATTAAAAAGAGGATTGATTGCTCTGCAACAGGATGGGGAGTGTCTGGCCTGCAGGCTGTATAAGGCCTGTAAAATCATTTGGTCTGGTCTTACCAAGGCAACCGCAGACTCAAAATTCAATAAATCTAGGAACTTTATTCATAGCAACATAATTTATATTAAGTGAGTTATATTAAGCAAATTATGTTATAAATATCCAAATGGCCCTTGGCAGTAAAAAAGGTTCCCCACCCCTGCTCTACAACAATAAATGTCATGAAGAACAGGACATTCCCTGGAGAAAAATCTCTCCATGTGGGAAAAATAAAACCACAATTTTTCATCAGCTAGAATTTCACATTACCAGGGCAGTGTGGTGCAAATATCAAAGTTCTGCCTCAGGAGAAAAAATCATTTTTTAATCACCACATAAGAGAATGGAAGTAGGACATTAGTACACTGTAATTTCAGCCAATGTTATATATATATATATATATATATATATATATATATATATATATATATACTAATAAAAGAGAAACATGCAAATTGGTGTCACTTCACTACACCCACCAGCCAATCAGGATGAGTATGTAAATTAACCCAACAAAGATGATGGTTAATTTGCATATGCAGGCTTGGAGTGAAGACTGGAGGTTCTCCCCAAGTGAAGATTTAAGAAAATTGAAGAAGCTTGGCTTCTCCCCTGCAGCCGGAGTGAAGGCCTGGGTCCCGGGTGCTGAAGGAAAACCGATACTGACAGCCAGGGGAAGGAAGGCCTATTGCATGAATCTCTTTGTATACTAGGCCTCTAGTATAGATAGATGATAGATAGATAGATAGATAGATAGATAGATAGATAGATGATAGATAGATAGATGATAGATAGATAGATAGATAGATAGATAGATAGATAGATAGATAGATATAGATAGATATTGAGTGGCCAGATTATTATGACCACCTGACTTATGTAGGCAAATTAGCCATACACTGCATCGTATGGGATATGGAAGCCAAAGACCTGTTTGAACACCTTTGCTGTCTGCAGTTACCAAGATAAAACTCTCCAATTCACACAGGAACACAAGGATTGGACAGTTGAGCATTGGGAAAAAGTCATGTGGTCTGATGAATCACATTTCCAGTTGCATCAAGCAGATGACAGAGTGAGAATTTGGCAGAAACAGCATGAAAGCATGCACCCCACATGCATGCGTACAACCCTTCAAACTGGTGGGGACAGTGTGATGGTTTGGGGCATGTTTTCCTGGCATGATTTGGGCCCTTTAATTCGTGTGGAACAACGTCTGAATAGCACAACATACCTAAGTATCATTGCTGATCACGTTCATCCTATCACATTGAGGGCGTATCCCAATGGAGATGGCTTCTTCCAACAAGACAATGCACCATGCCACAGTGCTCGTATTGTGCAGGAGTGGTTTCAAGAACATGAGGGAGACTTTACCTTGCTTAGGTGGCCCTCACAGTCACGAGATTTCAATTCAATTGAGCATTTGTGGGATGAAGTTAAAAGAGCCATCAGTCAGCCGGTTCCACAACCATCAAATCTCACAGAACTGGACAGTGTTATTCGTCAGCTTCCTCATATCACCTTTTATCATCTTGTGGGGTCAATGCCAAGAAGAATCTCACAAAAAGTGGCCCAACGAAGTACTGATGGGGTGGTCATAATAATCTGGCCACTCAGCATGTATGTATGTATATATATATAATCTAATAAAAGAGTAATATTGAAATTGACCATTTCTATGGGACGCCTAAGCCACGCCCACCAGCCAATCAGAGCGGCTGTATGCAAATTAACCCAGCCAAGATGGAGGCCGGCAGTCATGGAGCTGGAGTAAACAGGCAGCTTCCCTTGCACCAGGAGTAAAGTGTCTGCTGGCAAGCTGACTGGGCCTCTCTGTGCTCAGGCAACAATATAGTTGCAACATTGTTGCAATTATAGAAGCCTCAGAGCCGAAGCAAACAGCAGGCTTCTGTTGCACCAGTGATAGAGGAAACTGCCTGCCTAGAGTCTACTAAGGCAACATTCTTTCAATTATAGAAGCCATGGAGCTGAAGCCAACAGGAGGCTTCGTTACCTGCCTAGGCCTCGGCTTAAAGGAACAGTGTATCAATTATGGAAGATAAATAAACCCCAGAAACCTGCTTCCAGCCAACCTTTCTGGGACATTGGGTCAATGGGAGCTGTGGGCAGCCTGAAAGCCTGAAAACACCCCTCAGTCTGTCACCCATGCTGGCCACACCCCAATGGGGTGAGGGTTCCCACTGGGGGGCTGTGGGCAGCCTGAAAACAGCCCTCAGCCCATCACCTAGGTACCCCAGTAGTGACCCAAAACCTGAAGGAATTGTGAGCAGCCTGAAAGCCTGAAAATGCCCCTCAGCTCCTCTCCCAGGTTGGCCAGGCACCCCAGTGGGGACTCAAAATCTGAAGGGGCTGTGGGTAGCCTGAAAACGGCCCTCAGCCTGTCACCCATGCTGGCCACACCCTAATGGGGTGAGGGTCCACACTGGGGGGCTTGGCCAGCCTACAAACAGCCATAAGCCCCTCACCCAAGCTGACCAGGCATGCCAGCAGGTGGACATGCTCAGATGGGTCCCAGACTGTGAGAGGGCACAGGCCAGGCTGAGGGACCTCCCAAGTGCACAAATTTTTGTGCACCGGGCCCCTAGTATTTATATATTTATATCTTAACTAATAAGAGCATACTATTAAAATTAACCATTTCTTCGGGATGGCCTAAGCCATGCCCACTAGCCAATCAGAGT
Source organism: Murina feae (assembly GCA_004026665.1). Lineage (NCBI taxonomy): Eukaryota > Metazoa > Chordata > Mammalia > Chiroptera > Vespertilionidae > Murina > Murina feae. Next base: position 26,176 of record PVJC01004922.1, read on the forward strand.
GACTGTATGCAAATTAGCCTAACCAAGATGGCGAAGACCCCAGCCCCGGTGTGCGGCTTCTCCAGGGCTGCTGCCTCCGCCATCTTGGGAGCCTCTCGTCCTGGGAAGGCATCCCGAGCCCTGAGCTGGCCGATGCCTTCCCAGGCGGAAGCTTCTGGGGGGGCGGGACCAGCTGGCTGGACCCTGCGGCCTCCTCCTGGGAGGCTGATGGGGTGGCCAGCGCCACCCGATCGCTTCCCAGGCGGATGACCCGGAGGGTCAGTGGGAGCTGTGGCCAGCCTGAAAACTGCCCTTAGCCCCTCACTCAGGCTCGCCACACCCCTAGGGTGAGGGTCTGCACTGGGGAGCTTGGCCAGCCTGCAAACAGACATTGGCCCCTCACCCAGGCTGGCCAGGCACACCAGTAGGAGGACATCCCCAGAGGGGTCCCAAACTGTGAGAGGGCACAGGCTGGGCTGAGAAACGCCCCCCCCCCCGCCCCAGTGCACAAGTTTTTGTGCACCGGGCCCCTAGTATTTATATATTTATATATTTATATATTTATATATTTATATATTTATATATTTATATATTTATATATGATTTGCCTGGTGTCTGGCTTGGTAACATACCTTACCACATTATAGACTATTATTAGAAGATAGAACCTTTAATTTCTATCTCATTAGGTTTATGCTCTAAATACACACCAGACACTTTCACCAAGGGAAACAGTTTCTGGGGCCAAAAGAAGTTATGACCTCTGTGCACCATTATTCTCTTTGTATACTCTTAGTAATTCTGAAAGCTACACAGCATCTAGGATAACCAAAAGTAACCCAATATCTGTATACAGGCTATTCCAAAAAATGTATACAAACTGAATAATTATTAATTCCAACAAGTTAAATCTGAAAATAAAGTTGAGCTATCAGCTGTTAAGTATAATACATTTTTGGAGGACACCCTACATTTAGTTTTACATCACAAAGTGAAAATATTATTGGATTACAAAGAACTATTCATGAACTAACTGCAGTGTAAGTGCTAACATTCCAAAACTTCCCAGTCCACTATAAAACAATGAAAATATTCTTGGTTGCTCTTTTCAAAAACTGAGATTTACTGAGGGTCAAATACTTTCTATATTCTCAGTGAAAAATCATTTCATAGCTGTTCTGAAACTTTATGAAATTAGTGAGTATAAAGAATTGAAGTATATATAGATAAATTCAATGGTATATTAATTTTATTAAATAAAACTGAATTTCACATTTCTCACTATCCTATATAATAAAACCCTAGTATGAAAAATGACCAAACTGTGGAATGACCAGTCACTATGATGCGAACTGACCACCAGGGGTCAGAGCCTCAACTCAGGAGCTGCCCCCAGGCTGCAGGCCCCAACCAGCAGCAGTGGCAGTGGGGTCAGGGCTGGTGAGTGGGTGGCACCAGGCTGCCAGCCAAGGCGGGTACCAGCAGGGTGCCCCCTGATCGCTCAGCCAGTCACCCCACAGATTGGCACTGATCACAGACCAGGCCTAGGGAGCCTACCCATGTACGAATTTTGTGCACTGGGCCTGTAGTAATCTCATAATTGTAAGTGACAGAGCCACATATTTAATGTACTTCATAATTAAAACCAATAATCCACGAAACAGAAAACTATAAGACTAGATTTTATAAGCACAATAAATATCACTGGACATATGATCTTTAGAATAAAATCAAGTATTATATTTATCTTTTAAAGCCTAAAAATATTAACATGTTTTAAATAAATAACATGTTAAAATATTTTGGCATATGCTAAAGATTTCTGGAGTTACTATATCACATCTATAATGAATTTAATGTATATTTTCATGTTTATAAGAAAATCCAAAGCCTACTTTATTTTATCATAACAAATTCGTAAGGACATCAAAATATATTTGAAAAAAAAGTATAATGGCTTCTTAAAGTTGTCTGTGTTTCAGTAGGCATCTTGAATTTCTCTCACATATGCCTCACAACATTCTTCAAAAGTATCGATCAAGATGAAGATGTACTGAGAGATTTATGTGAAAAAATACATTTTGCTACTGGTTACATATACATTTATGTCAAAACAAGGATTTCTAATGTCAGAGACTCAAAATGTTCAGAGCACATGTTCATTAAGAAAAGAATATTATCTTATTCCTTGAATGGCGCAAGAAGCTTATCTTTTTCTACTAATCCATATCTCCCCTCTTCCAGCCGTGAATATATTAAGCAATAATCTGTCTTGGGAACTGTATTATAATCTCACTCCTCTTCCCAAGATAACTATGGTCGGTGTAACCAGGGTATCCTACTTGCAAGTCCCTGAATGTACCCTACACTTCCTGTCGCGGGCTTTCGTCCCTGCCTTTCCTCAGCCTAGAATATTTTTCAAATTCCCTTTTTTTCTCACCTTCCTATCTGGCCTTTATAAATGCTTTTCACTTTTCAAAATATAGCAAAAGTCTATCTCCCCTCTGAAGTCCCCAGTCACCACAAGGGGAATTAATCACACCTTCCACGGGGCGCCCCAGGATTGTGTTTATACTTAACTTTTGACACCTGTCACTTCATGCATTGTGTTATGGTAATTTGGGAACACATTTTTCAACCCCACTAGATTGTAAAATTATTTAGCTCAGGGATAACACCTTAGTAAACATTGGCTGAATTTCATTTAATCCCTTATGTTCTGCACGAAATGCACAGAAAAATAATTAAAATACTTGTTTGGCTCTTCTTATTAAAATATATCCCTCCCCAACTTCACAATTATTCCCAGCAGTAAATGAACTCTGAGAAACTGTTCATGAACATAGGCACTTAATACATATTTTCTAATGAGCTTTCCTCTAATTCGAGATTCCCTGTAAGGGTTGCAAATGTTCTGAAATACTTTTTTTTTTTTTTTATGAAGCCCAGGTATAATTTCACAATAAATTGTTTCCTTTGTTACCCCTCAACTAAATTGTTAAGTAAATTAAAATTTCATAACCTTGTCTCGACTTTTTGGTAAATGGAGATCACTTTTCAATACCAAAAATGTCAAGACTCTGTGTGTCATTGTTTTGTCTGCTACTGAGTTCTTCCAGCTGATTCTTTCAAGTCCTTTACATGGATATTTCTTAGAGCCCAGTACATCTTAAGCCAATTGACACTACCACTTGTTCACTGTCCTTCCCATGCACACCTTCCATTTATTCATTTCTCTCCTCACTCAGCTTAGAGCCTGTGATTCATCATTGTAGTTCTCCCTTCCCTACATCCTCAACTCACTCCATCTTACAAGCCAGGCTAAATCGCAACCCTGATTAAACCCAACCCTTCTCATCATCTACCCCTGCCTCTGAGCAGGTGAAGGTGGCTGCAGAGAGACACTGAGCTGAGCTCCTACTTCGCAATCATTTGTTAGGATGAATCCAGCTGAATCACTAGTGAAGCCAGAGAACCTCGCTGACTCATCCTGCTCTTTCATTCTCAACGGATGACCTGGTTTCATATTTCACTGTGATGTTCTACTTGCTCCCCCCAAATTTACCAAATAACCTTCATTTTCAATCTTACCCTCTGCATGTCCCTCTGTTCCACTGGATGAACTGCCCATACCTATGACCCGTAACACAAAAAAAAAAAAATACACTTAGAGAGTTCCTATGTGAAGAAGTTAAGCATTTGAACTTGGACATTCTGGTGTTCATAAATTCCCAAAACAGGTGTTTATTGGCTAGGATGGCATAATGATCCACAGCATTAGACAAGCTTTGGTTCCAATTATGACAATAACTTTTACTAGTTTCTGGACCTTTATCATATTAGCTAAGTTCTCAAACCCTACATTTTCTTGTTTCTAAAATGGAGGTGTTAATACCTCCTTATAAATAAGGGTTAGGATAGTATTGAGAATTTAGTAGGTATCCTATAAATGCTTATGTCTTCCTCTTCTGTTTATATAGAGGCTGAGCCTTAATGTCATACAGAGTAAAACATATGGCAGAAATGCCATAACTACACACTGCACATGAGAAAATAAGAAGAAAACAAACAGAGACACATTGACTAAAGCAGGCATATTTGCATTCATCTCATTGCATTTTGAAATTTTGAATTTTATTGGGAATTACCATCTTAACCCCTTCTGAGATATGAGTATAAACTGCAAAATAGTTAATTTTATAGGACAATATATGTGAAGAGTAGTGCACAAAGCACTCCATTGTGGGAAGCCTGGAATTTCTTCCCATTAGTGCCTATCATTGCTCCAAATGCCAACACCAGCTCACAACAGTGCATGGCTGGTGTTTATTTCACTGTTATTACTTAACTGTATATTAGTAGTCATATGGTTTGCAGAGCAGCCTATTCCTACCTTTCCACTCAGTAACTACTATAAAAGGCCCCTTCAAATCAAAGTAAAGATAAAAAAATAGGAACAACAGCCCCCTACAATGGCACTTGAAAAGTTGGCCACTTAAAAATGTTGTCAATGAGGAAATTTGAAAGCCATTTTTCAAATCCTGATGCATAGAGTGACCATATTGTGATAAGCAACTTTAAAAGAGAGAATAAATGTTCAAAAAAAAAAAAAGAATAAATCCTCCAAGCCACTTTTTTTATACAAATTGCAGACTCATTTCCTCTTCAAATAATAGCTTTCACTCTTGCTTAATTTTCATTGCCTTAATAATTCATCACAGTAGGCTTTATGTCCGTGTGACAGCAAGAAGGAAACCTTTTCTGGTGCTCAACAAATTCTTATTTGAGGAAAGAATATATTCAGAATAGATAGCAATAAAATGGAAGTCCAGATTGCTAGACAACGTTAAAATACAGTTATAGAGATAGTCAAAGAAGGCTGCTTCATATAAAATCCTGTATTATCTGTGATTAGTATTTAATTTTTCAATTCCAGTTAATTTACCATTACTAAAATGACTATGATTAAAGTTGACGTCAGTGTCTCTCTTATTTCACTAAGACCACAAATAAATATATAATTTAAAATATCAAATGCTTATCATCCTATTGATAGCAGTTGAAAGTTAATGGTTAAATGACAGTGAATGATACTACCTTTTTTTTTTTTTAATTTAGCACATCCAGTCTACACTCCATTGCATGGTAAATAAAGAAGTAAATGCTAGAAACAACAAAAGAAATTTTGGAATATTAATTTAAATTCAGTTTTCACTTATACATCTTCATCCTCTTGCCCAAATAAACTTTGTGTACATGGACAAATGAAATAGAACAAAATTAAAGAAGTTGCAGGAGCCACACAAGACAGAGAACCCACAGTTCCCTTCCTTTCGCATCTGTCAGACCTTCTAAAGATGTGCCTTTGTATACAGCTATTAAGAGCAGACATATCCCCAAAACAATACTTGCTCTCTCAGGATGAGGAGACCCTGGAAGCTGGGCATTTATGATTTTAACTAGAGGCCAGGTGTACGGATGTGTGCACTGGTGGGGTCCCTCAGCCTGGCCTGCAGATATCCCCCAAAGGATCTCGGATTGCGAGAGGGTACAGGCCAAATTGAGGAATCCCACCAGTACACGATCAGGGCCGGGGAGGGACCACAGGGGTCTCCAGGGCATGTCCAGCCCATCTTGCTCAGTCTCAACCAGCCAGACCCCAGCAGCAAGCTAATCTACTGGTCAGAGTGTCTGCCCCCTGGTGGTCAGTGCACATCATAGCAACTGGTTGAATGAACAGTCGCACATTTAGCATATTAGGCTTTTATTATACTAGAGGCCCAGTGCATGGAATTCAAAACAGGCAGGGTCTATACCGGCTGCTGGCTGCCGGCTGGGGCCTCCCTTCCCCTCACTGCCTGCTGCCCCCACCAGCAGGTGTGGGGCCGGCCGGGGGGAGGGGTCATGGGCAGCTGTCTGGCCGGCCCTGCCCCCTAACCAAATTCCTGGTCAAACTACCAGTTGAGGGGACAATTTGCATATGATGCTTTTATTATATAGGATGGGTTGGTCATTATAAACATCACACATATGCTTTGGTTTCTATCTGTCTAATGAAGGAATAGCAAAGTAAAATAACTTCAGGTGCTAGACAGAAAATGTACATTTAGGATTCAGAACAGTGGGCACATTTAGGAATGGGAGAGGGCATGATCTTTGAAAAAGTATTACAATTTAAAAAATATATTAAGTACCCCAATAGATAAATTTCCTTGGTCACCAGTTGTTGTTTTTTACCCCTGGTCTACATTACACTAATTTTATACTTTACTGTGAAATTACAGACTGAGCAACCACATTCATGAGCAATTATAACTGGCAAAGAGCATTAAAGGTCAACCATCACTGTTAGGATTTTCTCTTGGTCATCTCTTAAGGTTGAGTAAGCCCCTTAAGATGTGTATGCAAAGGCAGAGTTGCCAAATGTAATGAAGACACCCATCTGTAAAGATAATGTTCTCGACTTACATAGAATGCTAGCATTCTCATTCCATCCTCTGAATGACAGGTGTGGCAGTCATATTTTTCTGATTATCACTGAGCTCCAGTAGATGACTACCGTGGCCTCAGGAGCTTCTAGAGTTCCTAACTTAATTTAGATCATGCTCCAGGAATACCTGTAAATCTTCCAGAACTACTGAACAAACCCCAGCCTAACTCATTGTGGATAAAGTTAATACACCACAATGGAGGGCATTCAAACGTTAAAACTTGCTTACACAGGACACAGGATTTCCTCCTGCTTTAACATTTCTAGAAAGCAAGTAAAAATCATGACTTTGATCATTTTAAAGTGATCTCTCAGCATAATTTGAACTCATATACTCACAAGTTCTTTTCCAGGATGTTGAAATCTGCCTGCCGTATTCACTGACTTATGTAATAGCTGGGAAGAGGCTGTAGTCCTTGGCACTAATTTATGGTCTCATAACTGATCAGATGAGGTTAAAGAAGTAATTTTTTCTCAAGGATTCAAATATGGTAAGAATTACTTAAAAGAATAATTCTTGTTTAGCGTTTGATTGAAACGTTCTGTATTTTCTTACCATGTAAATGGTTCCTGCTTCTCAATCGTGACACACTGAGTTCTAGTTTAGGATTGCTTCATAGCTCTATGAATGGGCAAATCCCACACAAAATACTCATTTTTAAAAACATAGCTTTGGAAATAAAAATAACAAAAATTAATCTATGTGTTTATTATGAACACGACCAGAAATATTCATTCATGTGTTCACTAGATTGCAACCTCATTTTTGGCCAGCTCAATTCAATGTAAAATGAAGTGAAAGAATTAATTTGGGGGGGGAGTATATGCTCTGAGAGTTTATATAAGAAGGAATGATGCAAATCTTTAAATGGAGAAAAACCTCAAGAAAATATAATATTTTAAATATAAAAGCAAGATGGAGAAATAGACTTGTGGTGTTATCTCAAATGATTCCATTAAGACTGCCTAAAGCTATCTGTGGTGCCATAAGATTCAAAGGTCTTTGATCCTGGTTGCTGACACAGAATTCCTAAAACTCTTGAAATTTAATGAGTGAGAAAGGGAATAGGGTGGTCTTTTGTTGAGATAAGGTGACTGTTGGCAGGGCTCCTAGATAGCTTCAAGATGGAGCCTCGTCACCAGAAAGACCAGGCCTTATTGAAAAGTTTGGAGTTTCAGTCCTACCCTTAAACTCTAAGTCAGTCACTGGGCCTGGAAGGCGCTCTCATGGAGATGCTGGAAGGGTGGCTCTTCCGAGAGGGGCATGGAAATGCAGTGTGCCACACCCTCTCATACCTTGCCTATGTACCTCTTCCATCTGGCTCTTCCTGAGTTGTATCCTCTAGAGTAAACCAGAAAACATAAGAAAAGTACTTTCCTGAGTTCTGTGAATCACTCTAGTGCTTGTGGACTTGAAGAGAGGGATTGTGGGAACCCCCAATCTACAGCCGGTCAGTCAGAATTACAAGTGGCCCAGAACTTGTAATTGGCATCTGAAGTGGGGGCAATCTGGTAGCACTGACTTCGCTAAGTTATAGAATCAAGTGACAACTCCAGGTAAATCTTATCAGAATCCAGTTGAATTGGTTGACACCTGGTTATTGTCACAGAGCAGGAGACGTGCCATTGGAAAAGACACATGTATTTGATATCAAGAAGAAAAAGAAAACCTCTTATTTCACATCAGATATGCTGGAATAAAAACAGGTGAGGTAAGTAAAATGTTTCAATTTTTAGTGCTCTGTCCTTTTTTACCAAAGATGATAAAAAAAAAATACAAGTTCCAGAAAACTCTCTGTTTCTCTTTCACTTGCTTCCATAAAATAAACTTCTTTTTATTGAAAGCAAAGTCATCACAACCATCCCATATGTTTCTGTTATGTTGGTTCTAACCACCAATATAGTTGGCACAGTTTTTATTAACCTAACTATTTAGTAAGCATATATTTTGTGGAATCATACATTCTGATGTTTTGTAATAAACAGAAAAATAAACTAGTATAACCTCCCCTTTTTTACTGAGTTGAACAATTGTTTGTTTCTTAACTGTGGTCGTTTGTATTCTTCTTACTTGTAACGTCTGGGAGCTGGGCAGAAAGGGACCTTTGGGACCCCACCCCCCTGAGTTGGATAAACAACCCAGGGCCAAACTGCAGCTGTGATAAAACATCCCACCTGACAATGGCACCACCAGAACCTATCAGAACAACCAAATTGCTGCTGTGATAACATCCTGCTTCACAATACACGACCATCTAGGATTTTTCAGAATGGCCAAAGTGCAGTTGTACAAACTTCCCGCTTAAACATAAATCACCCACCACAATCTACCGTGGCCAAACCTGATTGATCCAACAGCAGCATAAAGGAACGTTGCCAGGCATGAGTGGGTGTGACTCCCATGGCCTGTTGCCCCAGACCTCGGGACCTCACCCGAGAGCTTTCAATAAATGCGATCTTTCACTTTTACTCTGCTTGTCTTGGTCAACTTATTTGTTTTCAGTCGGATTAAATCTTACATTATTTATATTAACTTTGTTCTTTGTGTTATCACTGTTCAGGTTCTTATTGTTTTTAATAATGAAGATATCCAATTGTTTAAAGGGTGGCTGTCAGGAATAAATTTAAAAGTGGTAAAGAAAGTAATCAAATTGAAAGGAAATGCCATTTAAAATGCGTCTAGAGTTGCATTGATGAGGGATGAAGTACTTTACTGAACTGTAGAATGTCGTTGAAAACCTAGAGGTTATCTATGGTACCTCATCTCTTCACTCTCCTTTCGGTCCTTTCCACAGAGCTCTCTATGGTGCTCTGTTGGCTTGACTTTTAAAACTCAGTTCATTCAAGCTCCTACGATGCTCTACCTTCACCCTGGCCCTCGATGATCGTGGCCTCTGTCATTCAAGAGTGAAATTAGACAATGCTCCATTTTATTTATAGCACTTCTCCAAAAAGCCCTGGTAATTAATAACCTCATAAATTATTCAGTAATGATTTTTAAAAGGCTACTAGGTTAAAAGCAATGTCCTTAATCTACAGGTTGAGGCAAAGACCAATACAGCATCAGATTTCTATTGAGATTTTTTTTAAAGAATTTTAGAAAATAAGGCGTGCTCATAAACTAAAACTGCAATTCATTTTATATTTGAACAAAAGTAAAAAAAAAAAAAAAGATACATATATTGTAAACTCTATCCTGATGCCCTAATGGCTACTTGAATGAGTTAAGTGACTGAAGAAAACAAGATGGAAAGGGGGACCACAAAGTGTTTCAATGGTACATAACTTTATAGAGGTCCTAGATTCTGTGTAGGATATAAAGGAGATACATATTGGAAGCTATATGAGAAAAGAATCCATGAACCCATACATAAATGATTGAAAAAATAAATGAATGGGAGATAAGAGACAAATCTCCTATGCAGATGAATTTCAAGTTACTTATATAGATCCTCTACCCTCAAGGAGTTGAACCATAACACTCCTAAAACATGACTACATATAGCAACATTCCTCCAAACAGTAAAAAATGGAAAGAAGGCAAGGAGTAAGGTCTACAGTGAAGAAAATAGACTAATACTCTCAGCCTGGTGATCAAGGGTAACATCATTAGAGAAAAGTCATGTTGATAGTATTTACTAGGTAGTATATACTCTTGATACCTTGTAGTGAAGGTGTCACGTTATCTTTGTGGTCTGCCTAAGAACACACAACACTAGTTTAATCATGAGACAAACATCAGACAAATCCCAATGAGAGACATCCTTCAATACACCTGAACTACACTCCTCAAATCAATCAGACATCATAAATGAGGAAAGTGAGAAACGATTATGCCCATGTCAGCTTTAATTAATAGTCATGTACCAATGTTTGTTCAATTGTTGCAAATATCTCATACTAATATTAGATGATAACCATAAGGCAAACTACTGTGAGATATATGGGAACTCTGTACTATCAACACAATTTTTCTGTAAATCTAAAATTATTATAAAGAACTTTTAAAGAAACATCATGTATATTCCTACAATTAAAATAAAAGTTTTCACGGCAGTTTGGGTAACATAAATGATATGGCAACTTTATTCTCTAAATTTAAGTTAATGCAGCTTTTTGTCTCTAAAAGTTTGCATGTTTTCTACTTTGTCTTTATATCTGAGCCATTCAAGAATTTATTCATGGTCTCTGTAATGGTAAATTGGCTAGTTGTATAAAATGCATTGATTAGTTTTATCTATTCTGTTAGCTATATAACAAATTATACCAAAATTTAGCAGCTTAAATCAAAGGACATTTATTATCTTGCAGTTTCTTTGGGTAAGAAATTCAGTAACAGGGCAACTGGATAGTTCTGCCTCAGAGTCTGACATGAGGCTGTCATCGTGTATTAAACCAGGGCTGCATTTTATCTTAAAAATTGACTGGGGAAGCTACTTCCAAGCTTACTCATACAACTGTTGAAAGCACTCATGTGGAACCTTTCAGCGTGCACACTAAGGCAGCTGGCTTTCCAAAAGTGAGTCAGCAAAGAGAAAGTGAGAGTGAGAGAGAAAGCTCAAGATAGAACTACAATATTATCCTATCTAATAAAAGAGTAATACACAAATTAACAGTCACTCTGCGACAAAGATGGCGGTGGGGTAGGATGCTGGTGGGTCACCCTGGCAACATGAGCCCTGTAAGGCATTGCTTCCACAACCCATGAGCAGCTGCCCTCCAGCAGGCAAGCACTGCCAACAGGCATGCCCCAGCAGGGACGAGCAAGCAGGGCCAGGCAGCAGGGCCTTGCTCCCTGCTGCCACCGCGATCCAGGTCTGAGCAGGCACTCGCAGGCAGGGCCAGGCAGCAGGGCCAAGAAGCAGGACCTTGCTCTCAGTTACCACCATGATTGGATTGCAAGCAGGCACACACAGCTTGCAGGCAGCAAGCAGCAGGGCCTGCTCCTTGGTCACCTCAGTGATTCGGGAGCAGGCAAGCATGGCTGGCAGGTAGCACCCAGCCCTGGCCACAGTCCAAGGGAGGAACAACATGCAGGTGAAGCCAGGAGCCTGAGAAATCAACATAGAGGGGTGCCTGCTCCGAGCCTCCACAATGTGGCTGGGGGCAGGCCCCCAGCAGACAGACACACACAAACACACACACATACACACACAGAGGGCACCTGCTCTGAGCCTCCTATGCAGCTGGGGGCAGGCCCCAGGTGGGGACTCTCTCTCTCTCTCTCTCACACACACACACACACACACACACACGGTGCCTTCTCTGAGCCTCTGCTGCCAGACTGTGACCATCAGTAGGACATCCACTGAGGGTCCCGGACTGTGAGAGGGGGCAGGCTGGGCTGAGGGACCCCCCCAAACCCCCGCAGCCCTCCCCCATGCATGAATTTTGTGCACTGGGCCTCTAGTCTATCTATAATAACAAAAGGGTAATATGCTAATTAGACCAGACATCTTCCAGGCATCCTTTCTGATGAAGCTGAGGCTGGAGGGAAGCCGGTGCCGACAGCCAGAGGAAGGAAAGCCTACTCTGGCTTGAATTTTTGTGCATAAGGCATAACATAAACTTGGAAGTGACAACCCATCATTTCTGAAGTATTCTCCTTTTTAAAAAGCAAGTCAGTAAGCCCAGCCCACACTCAAGAGGAGGGCATAACACAAGGGTAGAATCCTAGGAGGCAGGGATCATTAGAAACCATATTAGATGCTACCTACTACAATTGACAGCCAGCATCTTTCTTTTTCCTTCTGAAAATGTTATAAAAGTAATAAGGAGGTCACAAATAGAATTACACCAAACAGCCCAGTTGGTGTGGCTCAGTGGTTGAGCATTGATCTATGGACCAGGAGGTCATGATTGAATTCCCAGTCCAGGCATATGTCTGGATTGTAGGCTCCATCCCCAGTATGAGGCTTGAAGGAGGCAGCCAATCAATGATTCTCTCTCACCACTGATGTTTACATCTCTCTCTCCCTCTCCCTTCCTCTCTGAAATCAATTAAATATATATATGAAATCAAACAAAGCATGGCAAATTCCATTTTTTCACAAAACTGAAAAACAAATAAACCATATGCAAAGGTGAGCAAAAGTAGGTTTGAATTCAAACACCTCAGGCAGCAGTGGGGCCAACCCCTGCAGATCACTAAAATTCAGGATTTTTTTTTACTGACTTTGAAGACTAGAAGGATCTAATCTAATAAAAGAGTAATATGCAAATTAACCCTCACTCCATTATACCCACAAGCCACGCCCATCAACCAATCAGAAACAAATATGCAAATTAACTCAACTAAGATGGCAACAGCCACAGAGCTGGAGTTGCCCCCGGGCAATGGAGGAAGCCAGGGCCCTGTGGGCCCTGAGTTCTACTCAAGGCTACAAAGTTTCAATTATAGAAGATAAACCTCAGATACATGCCAGGCTGGGACCTTGAGTTGCCAGGGGAAATACAGGCTTCAAGCAGGGGACCAAGGCAACAAAGTTTCAATTATAGAAGTTAAATAAATCCTAGATACCAGCTTCCAGCCAGGCACCTCAGTAGGGACCTGAACCCTAAAGAGGCTGTGGGCAGCCTGAAAATGGCCCTCTGCCCCTCATCCAGGCTGGCCACACCCTATGGGGTGAGGGTCCCCACTGAGGGGCTTGGCAAGCCAGCAAACATCCATCAGCCTCTCACCCAGGCTGACCAGGCATGCTACCAGGTGGACATCCCCCGAGGGGTCACAGACTTCGAGAAGACACAGGCTGGGCTGAGGGACCCCCTCTAGTACACAAATTTTTGTGCCTCTAGTATGTAAATAATGAAGGCCAGCAAGTTGAGCACTTACAAGATTGTACCAAAGTGTACTGTGCCATGGTGACAGTCTTGAGTTAATAAAGCTACTGCACTAATCATAATCTGCATGTATTTTTCCATGAACAACTGTAAACCTACTTTTGCTCATCCCTGTGTTAAAAGTAACCATAAGGGCTTCCAGAATCAGCAGTGATCTTCCAAACTAGATGAAGTAGAGAAGAAAAGTGAGGAAAATGATAGGGAATGTAGAGATTGCATTAATAATGAGGATGACCCAAGTCAGAAAAAAGTTGGTGTAGTTTTACTTATTGTGAGAAAATTATGTTTAAATTTTAAGAATGAGCATTATTCATTTTTCATATTGGAAAAATCACCTAAATGTGAAAATAGTTCAAATTGACACAACCTCTACATAGAGTAATATTTGAACATCTATGAAAATTCTAAATATATGTACTCTCTGAATCAGTAATTCCACCTCTGGAAATTTACCTTTTGGATAACCTACACAAATCTCATGTTATTTATTGCAGTATTATTTGTAAAGTAAACATTTGAAAACCATATCAATGTCAATCAATAGATAGCTAGTTAAATAACATAAAATATATACCAAAAATAAAATTCTATAAAGCTATCTAATCTAATAAAAGAGTAATATGCAAATTAACCATCACTCTGAGACACCCAAGCCATGTTCACCAGCCAATAAGAGGGGCTGTATGCAAATTAACCCAGCCAAGATGGCAGTTGGCAGCCACGGAGCTAGAGCAAACAGGAGGCTTCCATTGCACCAGCTATGGAGTTGAAACTGCCTGCCTAGGCTGGCCGGGCTTCTGCTCAAGGCAACAATGTTTCAAATATAGAAGCCATGGAGCTGAAGCAAACAGGAGACTTTGTTGCCTGCGTAGGCCTCAGCTCATGGCAAAAAAGTTTCAATTATAGAGGATAAATAAACCCCAGAAACCTGATTCTAGCCAGCCTCACTGGGACATTGGTCAATGGGAGATGTGGGCAGCCTGAAAATGGCCCTCAGCCCCTCACCTAGACTAGCCGCACACCCATGGGGTGAGGGTCCCCACTGGGGGGCTTGGCCAGCCTGAAAACAGCCATCAGCTCCTCACCCAGGCTGGCCAGGCATGCAAGCAGGTGGACATCCCCCAAGGGGTCCCAGACTGTGAGAGGGCACAGGCTGGGCTGAGGGACCCCTTGGAGTGCACAAATTTTTGTGCACCAGGCCCCTAGTTAAATGATAAAAAGAAATCTAGAAAATTAGGATGCTGTCTATGTACTGATATGGGACGATCTCTGAGGCATATTTTTAAGTGAAACAGCAAGGTCCACCTCTGTATTTTAAAGTATATTATGTTGGCAAAAAAAGAGAGATGCATTAGTTTTCTATTGTGGCTGTAACAAATTCACACCAATATAGCAATTTAACACAACACTTATTTATCATCTTGCAGTGCTCTAGGTCTCACTAGACTAAAATCAAGGGGTCAGCAGGCTCTGTTCCTATCTGAGGCTTCAGAAGAGAGTTTGCTTTCTTGCTCATTCAGATTGCAGGCCGACTTCATTTTCTTGCAGCTATGGGACTGTTTCTTTGCTGGCTAGAATCTGAGGGCCATTCCAAGACTCTAGAATCTGCTGGGTCCCTAGGCTCATGGCCCACTTCCTCCATAATCAAAGCCAGCAATGGCAAATCAGGTCCCTGTCACATTTTGAATCTGTTGCCTCCTCTTCCCTGGTTGAATCCCTGACAATGCTTCTGCTTCCCTCTTCTGTTTCTAAGGGTCAGTGTCATTCTATTGGGCCTCACCAGAATATTCCAGGGTACTCTCCCTATTTTAAAGTTTGTGGTCTTAATTCTATCTTCAAAGTCATGTGGCTTTGGCTGTGAAAGATAATATACTCCTAGGGTACAGGATTAGACTGTAGTCATCTTTGAGGGGATGTCTGTCAAAGGAAATATCTGTTCAGATTTGTTTGTTATACACATAACAAAACTATTAAAATATTCTTAGGGAACTAAGAAAAATGGTAACATGGGAGGAGGAATTGGGAACTGGTCAGTTGTCATAAAAAGGAAAATGTGATCAGGAAATTTGTACTACACTAGAGGCCCAGTGCACAAAATTTGTGTGTGGGGGAGGGTGGGGGTCCCTCAGCCCAGCTTGCTCCCTCTCACAGTCCTCAGTGGATGTCCTACTGATGGCCCCAGTCTGGCAGGCACCATGTGTGTGTGTGTGTGTGATCACTGGGGGCCTGCCCCCAGCCACATCTGAGGCTTGGAGCAGTCATCCTGTGTGTGTGTCTATCTGCTGGGGGCCTGCCCACAGGCACACCATGGAGGCTTGGAGCAGGCACCCCCCTGTGTTGATCTCTCAGACTCCTGCCATCCCCTGCATGTTGTTCTCTTTTTTGAGCTGTGGCCAGGGCTGGGTGCTGCCTGCCTCCCAAGCTTGCCTACTCTCCATCTTCCTCCAGCCACCAGAAAGCTGGGAAAACCCCTCCTGCCTCACAGCCAGGCTGGCCTTTCCCATTCCCCAATCTTTCCAAGAGGACTGGAAAGCGGGGCAAACACCGCCTGTGCACTGCCTCACGGCCGGGCCGGCCTTTCCTGCTCCCCTAGCCCACAAGGGGACTGGGAAGCAGGCAAACGCCTTCTGCTGTGAGTAGCCTCCGGCCTTTCCTGCTACAGACATGCTCACGGGTTGTAGGGTTGTCGGTTGCTGAGGCAATGCCTGCTGGGCTCACGTTGCCAGGGTTATGCTGCCAGAGTCCTGCCCCACCGCTATGGGCACTGCCATCTTTGTCTCGGAATGACGGTTAATTTATATATTACTCTTTTATTAGATAGGATACGCTTTACACATATGCTTAAAACCACATGACTTCATTTAAAAATAAATAAAACAATGAAAACATTTTAATGGCATAGTGAAAACCATGTAAGCACACATTTATTTAAGAATTTTAATCCTCTCTTCCTAAGTCTGTATAATTGAATTCTCATTCTAGGCCCATGATGCTGAGCATCATAATTTGCTCTAGAGACACTGGCCAGTGTCTCAATGTGATCTGCATTATTCCTTTCTGTGATGTCACAAAGGGAAAACCTTTTCTTTTTACAAAATATAACTTATTTTCCCTTTAAATTGGTATTTTATTTTATTCAAACTGGTTTTCTTTTTTAAAAAATAATTCCACAGGTCTATTTTCTTTGCTTATCCAGAAAACACTCTGCCACTGAACTGTTAGTGAATTTAATTTACTAACCTCTTATATTCAGGTAATATGTGAACAGTCCAGGGATTAATACTCATTTTGCAATTTGCCTTTATCTGAACCTCTTTAAATTGATTTCTTTTTCAAAGTTACATAGTGATTTGGATTCTTCTTGATTGCTATATCCATAACCACCTGGGTTCAAACATTTTAGTTGCTATAAAACTGTTACTAAAACACTCTTTTAAGACTATTGTATAGGGTGATGATTTAAAATGCATTTTTTTCTTCAAAAAGGCCAAATTTGCACCACTTTGATTCTTAAAACAATTTTCTTACTGACCAATTCCATCTTCCTTCAGCTTGATCAATTCCAACAATACCTGATGTAAAAATGTGAAAATGCCCTGTGTCTGCCTTCCAGTCCATGAAGTGAGTTTTCTGGATATATTGGAAGCTGGGATGGTTCTAAGAGCCACAAAACTGAGTCATCTACATACATGAATCACTTACAGTGTTACCATTCAAGATGAATAGATATTTGCTGTGAATTTGGTAGTTATTTTATTATGCTATGGAATTGAGTGAGAATGACACAGTTCTATCTCACTTTTATACTGCCATTCTCGGAACAGCCTGACAAATGTTTTGCTTGACATCTTAAGGACCTGAACACCTAGCACAATATATAATAACAAAATAGTAATCAATGGAAACACACACACAGCTTCACGTAGAAACTGTGCCTCACGGGGCTTTTAACAAAGTTATCAGCTTTGTATTTAAGCCATTAAAGACTAAACACAGACACTGGAATGCATAAATTGAAAGACTGCTATACAACACACTTGAAAATGTTATATTTACATGGCAACCAGTTCATTATATTTACATGAACATCTGGAGCAGATTCACTAAAATCTTAAAAAAAAGAAAGATAGACATGAAGAAAAAAACTAGCAATTAACAAAGCTATATGTTGATTAAATCAGCATGTGGTTAATTTTAATGATTGCTGATCTTTTTAAGAATGGTGAGACTTTAAAAAATGAAATGTCTTTAACTGTCATGTCAATTGACCAAGGAGGCAGTGATAACTATTCTGGTCATTAACATGCTATTTCAATATTGTTACCACAAAACTCTGACTGCACAAGGCATAATCAGAGAAGTAAAACTCAAAAACTAAGATTCAATTGCCTCTGAAGCCCTCTGGATCTTATATCCACAGAGAGGATCTGAACAACATTATTATCATTGGGGAATAATCACATACAGAGATGTACAGTATTTGAACACTGTTTCCATGTTCTGAATCATTTCTGTTGACTCCTGCTGCCCTTCATCCATCCTTAAATCACACTGTATACTTCTCTGAGCTCTTCAAATAGGCACCCTCTGGTTGCCAAGCAACCAGATTTTCTGCAAGTGCCTATGCCATGTGTACTTAAACTGTAGTTGGCCTTTTCTTCTTTGACTTTTCAAAGTTTAGAAAAATAAATATATGACATATAGGCAGAACTATGCATGTTTTGAAAGAGGGTACTAGGAAGTCAGAAACCACCAAAAAAAGCAGAACCCCTTTTGAAAATCTATATCCATATAGACCTCTTTTTGAAATCCTTTACAGATATATTATGTTAACATATTAACTAATTCATCAAATAAGTGACAATAAAACCATCCCTTTCCCTAAGATAGCAGATACTGCATATCCAACACCAGGTGAGTGAATGACTATCCTTTGGTTTCTCTTGAGTATGATGGAGCTTCAGTGTGGACATATAGAATGCTGTTTCTAAACAGCCAGCTTACAATCTGCAAGCTCTAGTTATGGTCCTCTCCTCCAGATGAAGGTTTTCTAGGTTGAATGGCCTTGATTTCCAAGTAAAGCTATTAAAAACTTGCTCACTAATTGCTTTCAACGCTGATTTGTGAAGAGAGGATGGATTTTAGAAAACAGATCATGCCTGTGTCTGAGAATGAGTCTTGTGGGAGGCCTTAAGGAAAAGACTGCGGACTTAACATTCAAGAAATAATACATCTCACTGTAAAATAAATTTATCTTATTTAAAATCAAATGTATATACACATTCTCCCTTTTATAAATTTTTATACTTCAGGGCAAAAACAGATGATTTTATTTTCATCTTATTATATTTTCCTGATGGATATCAGGACAAGCTTTCCCAAAAGATGACGCTTGACATATTATTTTAAGCCGAAGGCTCTTGAGAAAACAGCAGAAGCAGGAAACTCACTCAGAGAAACCCTCCCCTGTCTTCTCCTGAAACGGGTCATAAAACCCTAGTGTGAGAGGTCTCCGCCTTGTACACAGAAGAAAGGAGTATCCTTATCACTGAAGACAAAGGGACATGAAGAATCCAAATAAATGGGCCTTCCTGAGTTTTCCCTAGCTTATTACACTTACCTCATAGAATTACCTTAGACCTATACATTTCTCCACAACTGTCTGCACTTCATCAAAACTAGAAAAAAGACACTCAGGTTTAACTGTTTTAGGGGGGTCTTCATTTCCTTTTGAACCTCATCTACTCCAATAAAAGCATAATATTGAAATTAACCATTTCTCCAGGATGCCTAAGCCACACCCACCAGCCAAAGCCATGCCCACCAGCCTATCAGAGCGGCTGTATATAAATTAATCCAGCCAAGATGGAGGCCAGCAGCCACAGAGAGAGCAGCAGCAGGTGAGGTTTGGGGGCCCGGCGGGCAGCAGCGTGGATGGGGGGTGGTGGCGGGTGGGGACCCAGCCTGCTGGGTTGGCTGGCTCCACATCCCAGCGGCTGTGAGCCCCAGATTGGCTGGCGCTGCTACCACTGGGATCTGAGGCACACGGGGACCTGGGAACCGGGGGGCGTGGCCAGACAGACCCACCGGGAATCCCCAGCTGCTGCCCTGGCCTAGGCTGGGCTGGGGCCATGGCTACTGATGAGGGGATGAGGGGGCATGAGCCATCCAGGACCCTGCAGGCAGTGCCCAGCAGCACCTGCTTGCCCATCTCCGTGGTGTGGAGCAGACAGGCCCGGCAGAGAGCAGAGAACCACGTGGAGTGGATCCAAGCCATCAGTAGCACATCTCCTGAGGGCTCTCGAATTGGATAAAGTGCAGGTTCGGGTGAGGGACCTCCCCGCTTGTCTCCCTCCCCCACCTGCACCCCCACCCCCACTTACCTGTGCACGAATTTTGTGCACTGGGCCCCTAGTGTCATATAAAATGTGTTAAATAAACATGTATGTTTTTCTTCTGCTATCCTGTTCTCATCCATTTAATTTGCAGACCCATCCAGGATGCTGAGGGCCAAGGAAACTTTTTATTCCCCTACAACGTGAGTTATTATTTTCCCTAAGTGTGAGAAAGACTGGTTTGACAGACTTTTCACTGAGAGATTTGGTGTCTTAAGTAGAATTTGTTTTGGCAGAAAGGTAACTTAAAAGGTAACCTGTGAATTTCAAATGAGAAGTGTATTTTTATCAGCTATTGTAAAAATGATTCTTATGACCCATGACTAGGAGTGCGCAGGTCAGAGTCCTGGGCCCATCACATACTAGCAAAGTGACTTAAACAAAGCCCTCTCTTTGCTATGCCTCCATTATTTCTCAACAGCAAAGTAGAGAAGATAATAGCACCTACTTTATGGACATTGTAAAGGTTAAAGGAGATAACAAATGTAAAGTACTAATTTTTTGACATATTTCAAGTAATATATAGCAACAATAATTATTCGACTAGGCTCTGCTGATTCTGTCCCTGAATTTGTTCAGCGGGCTCAAATCTTCACTGTTAAGAATTTATGAGTGAAATTCTCTTTGGTCTGTCTTCGATTGGCAGTCTTAATGACACTGCCTTTCCCAGAATTTAGGACAGTAAATTTGAATCTTTAAGGAAATAGAAATAACCTAGAACATTATAACTTACCAAACTTGCTCAACAAGAAATTAAAGAAATTTATAATCATTAAGGAACTTGATGTAGTCAGAAAAATAAATATTTGTCTGTTTAGGAGGGCTAAAACAGTCTTGTACTGGCATTGCCTTATAACCCATGTTTTTGTTAAAGTGGAATTTTTACCTTTTTTTGGAGGGGTATTATTTATTTGAGAATTGATATGTTGATTCATATTGCATTTAGTCATTTAGGAATGCTGAAAATATGAATTAGGAATCAGTCAAGGTACAAAGTAATTGGAAAATTCCCAATTAAATGAGTTAACTCAGGAGGATGAGAAGTGAGGGAAAAGAAGGAGATGCAAATCGATGACTAAATCTACCTCTTAGTATGTTTTATGCTAGGGCTGACCAGCAGCCCCTGAACAACGGATGAACAGATCACTCAGACACAGTTTGACTGTGAAAGAGAGGGCTAAGGGGCTCCTGACTCTAGTGGCCATAGCAGCCTCGTTAGCCTTTCATTGGAATTTTAATCTTTAGATAATTTTAATCAGTAGGGTAAGTAATCTTGGGAGCACACAGGTGTTCTCATTGTCCTCTAGGCAGGGGCATCTAGGGATTAAGCATAAGGATTCCAGTAAACACCCGGGTTTGTACATGCTCAGACTTGCTTGGAAAGGTCCAGGAATAATTAGGGCCGATCCCTTAAGTCTCCCCTAAGTCAGAATATCAATCAGTAAGCAGGGCAGGAGGCCTTCCACACACTTCCCTTTTCTCAGAATGTCCTCCTTACAAATTTTCCAACCACGTCTCATGTGCTCCCAACAGTTTTATACTTTGTTCTACATTTGATTAAAACCCATTTGGCAACAAAATATATAATTAGAACTCAACATTTCTGCTTATTGTACCTATTTGTTTCATCTGTTTTTTTAACTTTGGAACTTTTAACTTTTTTTCACATTATGTTGTTTGCCTTGGCAATTAAATCTAAAACATATTCTTCACACTCCAGAATTATCTCTTGTTCAATATTAGTGAATTTTCTGTTCTCTGACATTTACCTATATATTTCACTCTTCTGCAATTGTTTTATTCTTATATTTATTTCAATTTTTAAAAGTAAATGTTAAGGCTGAATTTTTATTCTTAAAAAAGAATCACTAATTCTCAGCTCAAAATTACAGAATCAATATCCAGATTTAATTTTTAACTTTCACTTTTTTCTACCATGAAAAGAACATGAATCCCTAAATAATGTTAGAGAACAAAAAATAAGCCAATAGTTCACTGAAAGAATTTTGATGTCCTTGTATTGTCAGTTAAACTTGGAGAGTAGTTACCAGAAATATGGTCTAAAAGTATAATCAATTCTTCCTAGTTCAGAATACCCAAAATATTTCCCCACACACCCACATACACACCACTAAATCTTAAAGAAAATTGAAATATTTTTTAAATTGGTTTTATAGAAAATATTGCCTTTAAACACATGCAATTACTTTAGAAATTAAAAGCAAACAGGTAAAACAGAATCTTGGGAAATTTAGGAAATAAATTTTAGTGACCTCTAAATTATAGGAGAAATGCGTATAAAGTAAAAAGCATAAAATAAAATAAAACCTAATAATAAAACATTAAAACTTGGCCACAGCCCTGGCCGGTTTGGCTCAGTGGATAAAGCATCAGCCTGTGGACTCAAGGGTCCCAGGTTCAATTCCGCTCAAGGGCATGTCCCTTGGTTGCGGGCATATCTCCAGTGGGGAGTGTGCAGGAGGCCCCTGATCGATGTTTCTCTCTCATCTGTGTTTCTAACTCCCTATCCCTCTCTCTTCCTCTCTATGAAAAATCAATAAAATATATATTTTTTTTAAAAAAAAAAAAGCTTGGCGATATAATTGATGTATTATTTAAAGGGAAATTTAAAATAAAAAATGATTATATTAGGAAAAAAAGAAAAACTGAAACTAATGAGGTAAGATTTTCACTTAAGAAATTAGAAAGCAAATACCAAATAATTCCAGAAAGAAATAATGAAATTGGAATTAATTTATTTGGAAGTAAGAATCAACAAAGTTAAAATACTTAAAGTTCTGTAAAATAGTCAAAGCTTTTCAAAGATTTTGGGGGTGAAGGGAAGAGAGAAATAAATATCTATAGACTGAGAAAGATATGCAGTAATAAAAGAATAATAATGACTTTAGCCACACCACAAGGTTCATTTTCAGATTTGAACACTGGTAAGAATGGCAACTCATAGCTATATCAAGTTGACTTCATTTTATTATCTAACTAGAAGCCCAGTGCACAATATATTGTGCACTTGGGGGGTGGGGGGTCCCTCAGCCCAGCCTGTGCCCTCTCACAGTCTGGAACCCCTTGGGGCCAGCCTGGGTGAGGGGCTGATGGCAGTTTGCAGGCTGGCCAAGCCCACCCGCCATGCCTGCCCACCCCACACACCCTGAAGCCCGCCACCCACCCCGCCCTGCCCGCCCCGCCACCTGCGCCGCACCCACCTCCGTGATTACACTGCCTGCCTCCATCTTGGCTGAGGTAATTTGCATACAGCCACTCTGATTGGCCTGTGGGCATGGCTTGGCTGCTGGGCGTGGCTTAGACATCCTAGAGAAACGGTCAATTTCAATATTACGCTTTTATTAGAGTAGATTAATAAATATAGTATGTGAAAGAGAGATAAGAATTAAAATAGGCACATCTCACCTATGCTAATTCCTCCAGGATATGACCAATGTGCCTGCATGAATAAGAAACCCACCAGGTGTGAGAAGTGCAATTCAGATATCAGCTGCCTCTTAGATCATTAGGTTGGAGAGATAGCCAAGCCAGTGTTTAAGGAGTTATTAAGGATTGATTGCTGTGCTATACCTATATACACCTGTGTTATGCTTCCACTGTATTTTAAGTTTATACTGAGTATGGCCATGATTTATGAAAGTATAAACAAATTAAGGGCAGTAAATTTAAATCTTTAATGAAATAGAAATAACCTAAAACATTATAACTTGCCAAAAGTGGTTCAACAAGAAATTAACCATTACGGAACTTGATGTAGTCATTAAATTTACTATACTAAAGTAGTTGTACATGCAATTCAAGGAATCAAAAATTCTTATGCATATAAATATTGATTGCCCAAGAATAGAAAAAAAGAAAAACTAACTTTATTTTATAAAATCAACATTACCTAGTTACCATATTCATAAAAGTATAAAAGGCAAAAATTACAAATCAGTTTTACCTATGATTATAGATGCCAAAACTAAATGAAATATTATAATAAACAACAGGATACAAAATATAGCATGTAAAGATGTAATTTACAACAGTTACAATAAATCACTGAAAAACAAATATAATGTAAAAAACATTATAAAGAAAAAGTTTTCATTAGATAAAAATGTAAAAGATCTACAGATGTGTAATAACTATAGCATACTTATTGATGAAAACACTCAATATCGTCAAGATCTCAATTATTCAAAATTATTATACCAATCAAAGTAAATATACTACCAATCAACATTCTAACAGAAGGTTTGGGGAACTTGGTGTGTCAGTTTTAATGTTTATATTGAAGAGCAAAAAATTAAGACTAGCCAAGGCACTACTAAAGGGCAGTATGGAGAATATTTCTACATAAAATGTGAACATTTATTATAAAGCTATTATAAATTTATAATATCAGAAGGAATAACTCAGAAACAGTTCCACCCATGTATAGAAATCTGATGCATGCAAGACATACTGAAAGATAGCTTGTGACCAGAATTCACGTGAACAGTATAAAAGATGAATGCATTAACAAGCAAACAAAAAGTATATATGATAGTTAACAGGTGATGTTGATCAAAATAAGCAAAGTTATGTGATGGATTATCTTTTCTGGCCGTCTGCATATCAGTCCAATAAACCAGGTAAGCTGTATGCCCAATTGACTTTTTACAGTATAAACATAATCTGAAGACATTTTAAAGAAAGGAGAATGTTGTGAGTAATTGACCTTTTCTCTGGAAAGGAAATGGTGATATTTTCAACCAGTACAGGAACATCAAGCAGGTCACACAGAAGGAAGGTCACATTTTCATTGAAAAGGGGGGCAGAGGGAGCACCATGGAGAAATGGAGAAATTCATTTTCTTGTCTAGATAATTGGATGTCTTGTATAGAAAACAAAAGGCATGAAGCTTTTAAGGGGGTCATTATGCTTGTTTCCTGAGCTTCAGTGCTCTTTCAGATTATATTGGCATAGCGTATGTACAAAAATGAATCTGTCACCACCAACATGTTGAGCTATGAGCCTCTAATGCAAGGGCACCTCAACTTCTCGGAGCATCCCCTTCATTCAAATTCAGCCACACTGTCAGTTTCAAGTATTAGGAGACTCATCATCTGTTTTAAAAGGCAAAGCTGTATCCTGCAGACGTTCATAACAACAAAGGATGATTTTTTTCTGAATCTCTTAAACACAGTCTTGTCAAGGAGTGAACATGCAAAACTGACCTTATCAGAGATGCAATATAGCTCCAATTAAAATGGAACTGGGGAGATCTTGGAGGGATTATTTCAAACTCAAACTGTAAGCCTCACGAGTAAGAAATGTTGTCATATGCTACAGCATCTTTAGCTTCATTCAGTATAGGGATCAACAATACATTGTTAGAAATCATTTCAGTTAGCATGGATGCTACTGTTGCGATTAGATTAATTAAACGGCTAAATCCCAAGCATGAATCAAAAATATCTAATAACATGAAAGAAGTCAAAATATGAGATGAGCAGTTCTGCCAAAAATCTTTTCAAAGCTCCCAATGGGCTAGTATGATTGGAAAAACATACAATTTTGAAGAAAATAAAACAGACAAAATGCCAGGTAAGTATGAGGCTGTATAAACCTGGCCTTTGCCAGAAATGAGGCATTGGAACCAAGAAGAGCTTATCGTGGCCAAAGGGAGATGCACAGCAAGTATATGGAAATGAGTTAGGCAGTTTCACACGGACATGCTTCAACCTAACAAAAAATAATGTTGTGTCTTACTGGCAAGTGCTTTGTATATTCTTAAGTGAATGCTACATAAATGTCAGTAACTGCCTATATACTAGGAACAATGGCCTAAGGATATAAAGACAGAAGGATTTAAATTATGTCTGCATCTAGGAAAGAATTCATGTTCTTTTGCAGTGAAGAATTTATTTTGAAAATATACTGTGAAATTTCAAGGTATATTCTAATAGCATACTAACAAACAAAAAAAAATGAACCTTGCTGAAATAGGATAGAAAGAAGGAAGGAAAGTGGAAATAACAATTGGAAGGAAGGGAGGGAGAGAGAAAGGGGGTTGATTATTCTGTAACTACTAGTAGCCCATTGCAGGAAGATTCCTGCAAGAATAGGGCTTCCTCAGCCAGAGCGAAGCAGAGAAGGGAGCGAAGCCCACTTCAGCTCCCTCCTGTCCCTGCTGCCTCAACTCCCTTCTCTGCCGCCTCAGCTCCCCGCCCCCCCCTCCCCCCACCACTTCTCCCTCCCTTCTTCACCATCTCCGCTGCCTTGGCTCCCTTCTCCACTGCTTGGCTCCCTTCTGCAGCACTTGGCTTCCTTCTATGCTGTCTTTAGTCTTTGCTCTCCTGTGTATGCAAATTAACTGCCAACTTTGATGGATTAGTTTGCATACAGTCGCTCTGATTGGCTGGTGGGCGTGGCTCAGGTATCTCAGAGTGATGGTTAATTTGCATATTACTCTTTTATTAGAGTAGAGTCTAGCTTTTGACTTGAATATGTATCATGTCCCATGAAGAGATATGCAACCCAAAGGGAGTTTTCTATTTTATAAAAGTCAATATGGGTCCAAGAGGCTGTTCATCTTATTTTAAAATCTCAGTCTTTTGGAGGATCTTACAGGACAGCCCTACTGTCAATTTTCCTTCTGAGAGATGTCCTGGGGTTTTTGTGTTCTTTGAAAATAAGTAAGCCATAAAGTCAGTTTTCCAGAGCAAGAAGAAATTTCAAAATCTCATGTCTTTTGTCCAGTGTCACAGATAGAACAATGGCTATTCATCTCTGGGCCAATATGTTAATATTTTTAATTTTTTTAATTTATAGAATTATTTTAAAAGACTAGAGATCACAAGAGTAGCAAAATGGACCTCATATATGATACAGCTACTGCTCTAGAAATCAGTTTTCTCTTTATATCTATTATTGATTCTAGCCTTGGGAAAGCTGTCCTATTATACTTCAAGCCTTGGTAAAAATGAGGTACTTGGGGTCAAGAAAAAAAATACCCACTAGTAATGTTCAGACTTTGGGAATAAATGATCTCCAGGATGCAATTAGCACAGTCTTTCACCTGGGAGATGGCAAGGACTAAGAGAAAGAAAAAAAGTACCTAGGTTCAAATGATGACTTCTAGAATAATTTTCTGTTCCGGCCACATTTTCCTCTAATGACCAAGCTAATCTAGTCTTGATTAGCATGACCATGAAAATAATTATCATTTATATGCAATTTTAAATCTTAAAAGCCTTTGTTAAAATGTTCTTTCCTGCTTCAGGACATGCAATATTGACTAGAGTAATGAATTCATTATGGTTTTTCTGACTTCTTTTTTTCATGAACTCTCTAAATGTATATCTTATAACATATCCAAGTACCAATATTAGGACATAGACTGTGTATTGAATTTTTAATGTGTCTTCCTGGTAATTAATATCTTAACATTTTAATGTATATATAATTTTTTATATGAAAGTTTATTTCTGTACTGCATATATGCAGCATTATAAACTTTTTATACAGAAAATTACATTTTTCCTGGCCTTCATTATTTATTCACTTATATCACTCTTTGTGTCAAAAACATAAAAATCACTGGGACTTAAATACTCACTGGCTATTTTGTCTTGAAGATTTTTTAAAAAATGTGATTGTGCTCACCAAATAATAACATTGAATAGGCTCACTTCTATTTTCTAAACAAATGGCTTTTAATGTCTTAGAATTATACTAGCAATAGATGCATTTACATATTAAAGCTATGAACAGATTTTAACTTTAGAAAATATATGCAATGAAAAAAGTACTGATTAAAAGAGAAATTTGATATTGTGTTTAAAGTGTTATGCTCCAAAGGTCTTCTTTGTGAAAGCTTAAAAGTAAAACTAATAGATTCTGGAGCTAGGAGTTAGTCAAACACATCTTCCAATCTTAATGAATAAGATGTACCTTCCACATCTTCAAACATAACATTCAGGCACTATCTCTATATATAAAAAGCTAATACGCAAAGCGTCCCCTCTGGAGTTCAACAGGGAGACTGGAAGTTTGACTGCTCACTATGACATGTGCTAATCACCTGGGGATGGCACAGAACTAAGGAAGGCTTGGGCCAGCAGCTGGCAACTGGAGAAAGGAGGCCCTGGCCAGCAACCAGCAGCCAAGAAAGGGAGGCCCCAGCCAGCAGCCGGAAAGAAGGCCCCAATCAGCCCTGATCACCAGCTAGGGCTAGGGACCCTAAACTTGCTTAAATTTTGTGCACCGGGTCTCTAGTCTTATTAATAAAGGTATAGTAATAAAACTTCTGGGATGTGTGATTTGATACAGTATCCTATCCTATATAATAAAAGGCTAATATATAAATCAACAGAATGGCAGAATGACTGGTCTCTATGATGCACACTGACCACCAGGGGGCAGACACTCAATGCAGGAGCTCCCAGAAGCTGGGCTCATGGCTGGTGAGCACAGAGGTGGTGGTGGGAGCCTCTTCTGCCTCTGAGTCAGGCACACAGCCAGAGGACTCCTGGACTGTGAGAGGGCACAGGCCTGGCTGAAGGACCCCCCGACCCGCCTGCCCAGCGCATGAATGTCATGCATCGGGCTTCTAGTTTTGATCATATTTGGCTTGAAACATGGTTGTAAAATAAAGATAAAAGAAGAGCAATGATAATAGAAAGAGGCATTTCTAACTGGGGTTTAAGGGGGTATTTTTAAGTTAAGTGAACATTTCTCTCCTATAAGCTTTTGAATTGTTTGTCCAAAACAATATGGGGGAAAAAAGGTGAGATTTAGTGTGTCTTCTCTTACCTGCACTGTTGCACTGTGGAAGCACCCACATGGAAAATAGAACTCTACTTCCCAACCAAGCAGAAGTATTTTAAAACACATAAAAAAATGTCTGGCTGTAAAAGTAGAAGTGTGAAAAGAAAAAGAAAAAAGAGTATTGAGATTTATAATCTGACTCCCAAAATAAAAATTAAAAATAACTTTGAAAACTATGCCTGGCCACTGTGGTTTAGTGGTCGAGCATGGACCCATAAACCAGGAGGTCGAAGTTTGATTCCTGGTCGGGGCACATGCTGGGGTTGCTGGCTCAACCCCTAGTAAGGACTGTGCAGGAGGCAGCCAACTGATGATATTCTCTCATCATTAATGTTTCTATCTCTCTCTCTCCCTTTCCCTTCCTGTCTGTAATCAATTTATATATATATATATATATATATATATATATATATATATATATATATAATATATATATATTATATTTATATATATATAAATATATATATATAAATATTGGTTTTTGAAACTATTATATATATATAAATATAATATATATATATTATATTTATATATATATAAATATATATATATAAATATTGGTTTTTGAAACTATTATATATATATATATAATATATATATATTATATTTATATATATAAATATATATATATAAATATTGGTTTTTGAAACTATTATTTTATATATATATATATAAAATAATAGTTTCAAAAACCAATATTTATTGAAAAAGAAAGGATTTTATACATTACTTTATAACTTAGTTCATTTTGACTACTGTGGCAAAATACCATATACTGTGGCTTTCAAACAACAGAAATTTACTTCTCACAGTTCTGGAGACTGGGAAGATCAAAGTGCCAGTAAAGTCATGTCCACTGAGAGCCTATTTAATGGTTCACAGACCCCCAGCTTTTCACTGCATCCTCACATGGTGGAAGAGGTGAGGGAGCTCTG
Source organism: Murina feae (assembly GCA_004026665.1). NCBI lineage: Eukaryota > Metazoa > Chordata > Mammalia > Chiroptera > Vespertilionidae > Murina > Murina feae. The sequence goes on from PVJC01004922.1 coordinate 55,635, forward strand.
TAGGGTCTGTTTTATAAGGGCATGAATCTCATTTATAAAGGTTCTGCCCTCATGACCTAATCACCTTCCAAAGGCTCCATTTCTAAATACCATCACATATGTATTTTGGGAGGACAAATATTCAGTGTATAGCATTTTGCCACCCTCTTAAGTATGTCAAGGTACATACCTGATTGATGATAGAGTTTTACCAAAGGGTAATTCATCATCCAGACGGAACTGAAGGGGTGGAAATAGATAAAGAATACAGAGAAGAGGTCCCAACTTTTGCATTTGAGAGGTTTCAGGCGAAATAGTGAAGGAAGGCTTTGGCTGGGTTTCCCACGGAGAACTCTAGGAGAACAGTGTCTCCACCCAAGCCTGGAAGAAGGTATATCTAAGCAAACAGAGCACTGCCTCATAGGCAGACAAGGAGTCTGACCTTAGTTGTCCTGGTTCTTGTGTGGAATAAGCAGAACATGTATTTTCATGCATATATGCAAAGTTAGGTTGGGGAGTTCACAGAAGTTGTGACCAGAGTCAGAGACAAAAAGTCATGGAAGTCAGTGTGCATCCCTACATATATGAGTGACAACCAATTTGAGAAGAACCAAACACCAAACACCAAACACCAGTGAAAGCTGCAGGAGGTCACTGGGTTGTTTTGTTGTTGTTTTTTATCTCTATTAGGGGATTCTAATCTGCAGCCAAAATTGAGAACCACTGCCTTTGGAAAAACTTGCTAAAGGTCATCAAACTTTTTGACTTCAAGAAAGCTCTGTATAATGTACTTTTATATGTAATACTAGAGGCCCAGTGCAGCAACTCTTGCATGGATGGGGTCCCCCGGCCTGGCTGGCAATTGGAGCCGAGGGGGGATGTCTCGCCCAGTCCTGTTCGGGACCAATTGGGGCCAGCTCTGGGAGATTGACTGTGGGAGCACACTGGCCACCAGGGGGGAGCTCCTGAATTGAGCGTCTGCCCCTGGTGGTCAATGCACATCATAGTGACTGGTTGTTTGGTCGACTGGTCGTAATGATCACTGAGGCCCAGCGCACAAAATTTGTGCACTTGGGGGGGGTCCCTCAGCCCGGATTGTAAGAGGATGCAGGCCATGCCGAGGGACCCCACCAGTGCACAGTCGGGGCTGGGGAGAGACGCAGGAGGTTGGTCAGCCAGGGAGAGAGTGCAGGAGAGCTCCAGGGCATGTCTGGCCCATCTCGCTCAGACTCGATTGGCTGGACCCCAGCAGCAAGGTAACCTATCGGTCAGAGTGTCTGCCCCCTGGTGGTCAGTGTGCATCATAACAAATGGTTGAGCACCCTTAGCATATCATTAGCATATTATGCTTTGATTGATTGAATGGACAATTGGACGACCAGACTCTTAGCATATTAGGCTTTTATAATGTAAGATAGATGTTTAATTCCCATGCTAATTGCCAAAGTAGAAAGTATGAACCTTGTTTTCTGGATGGTAACCTGTAATCATAAACAAAAGCCTTGCCAGATCAGCTGAGCAGTGGAGATGGGCCTGAAACTGAGTCCTCATTAAAAACTGAACTTTTTCTCATTGATGTGGCTTAGCATGCATATTGTTTTCTGTGCTATCTTTCTATCCTTGTATAGGTTGCATAATTTATGAAACACTTCTTTTGGATATTCTTTCTGAAAAAGGCATTACAAAATGCTTTCTATCCATTCTGGTAATGCCTCTGCCTGCAGAATTACAAGTGGATGCATAGTTGAGGACATGATGTGGGTTCCTAAGACCTCCATTGCCCAGAAATACTATCATCACATTGTACTCCCTACTTTAATGTCACTCTTTATGAATATTCTAAGTTAAATTTTTTCTATAAATTAAAAGATCTTACTCTGACATATTAGTTTAAGCAATAAAACATTTTACCACCATTTTTACCCAAAAGATATTGACATCTAGAAGGTCTGATACATAATTAAATTAATCCAAGATTTATAGAGATACTACTGTATGCAAGGTGCCATTCCTGACATCAAGAAGTGTAATTTCTTATAGAAGAGCCAACACAGCAATGATCATAAATCACTATGTGTCAGATATTATGTCAGACACTTTACATGCAAAGTTCAATTAACCCTCATAGCTGAATTAGGAGGTAGGGGTCATTATTTCTAACTTACAAATAAGGAAACTGAGGAAAAAGAAGTTTAAATTACTTGTCTATAATCACATAGCTAATAAGTGATAAAGCCTAAATATTATGTGATATATGTCAAGATAGTAACAATAGGTTGATTATGATTGTCTTTTAGTTAAAGTAAGGGCAGGAAAAGTTTAAAAAAAAATTACACCTGAGCAGGTTTCAATTGAAGTTTGAGAGTTTAACAGACAAATTAAATAGCACATACAAAATGTTATATAATTTTTTCTGTGCATTAATCTTAATGGCTCATCTTTAAGATTGATTTGTTAACCACTAAGATGCCAAGCTAAAATTGAATATACACTTGTCCCACAGTCATAACTTCTTAAGCAGGTATGTTTTATTTTGGGTGAGCTGGGAAAGGTAGAACAATGTTTGGAGTAGACACCGCATACCCTTGGATAAACAATGAGAGGCACTGCAAGCCCATAGAAGGGCCAGTGTTCCGATGGGCAGCACGGGCCCCCAGGCCTCATTCTCAGCACAGAAGTAGCACAAAATCCAACCTAGAGGCGACTCTGTCATTCAAATACAATCTTCTTTCAACCCACACTCTCTGTCTGCGTCATAGGTAATGCTGACCACATGCTATTGCCCTTACTCATGTATAGGACTCTTTTGGTCACTGCACTACCCACTTCCACAGACCAGGGAATTGCATTCCACGGCACCTATATACCGTTTCTGATATCTAATAGGTGTCCACAGTTTGATGTGGAACTAAATAGGAACAATCCCACTTTCTGATAGCAACCATCATCCAAAACTGTAATGACAGCCTATTAACCTTGTTTGAAACACCGAATCACTCCAGAGGATCTCTGCTCATTTCCACAGTGACTTGAACCAGAACGTGGTGGTAGATGCCAAAATTGCCAGATGTACTTCTCTATCCATTTTCCTTCGGCTTTTCAGACCATATGGTTCTCACCATTCCTATAATGAGACTTCAGGATTAAGATTCAGAAGTCCGTCATTTCCACAATGCATAGCCCAGACACAGAGCCGAGGCTATTTTTTCCCAAGTTAACTTGGCACTGGATCACGGTGTGATGAATTTATTATGTACAACAGCAGGCATGGTGCTTTTTTAAAGCAAAGTGCTGGAAACAGAAGCCCATTGATAAAAGGGGGGAAAAAAAGTCAAAACTTTGCCAATTTCCTCCAAATAACATCCAGAGTAAACTATCATCAAATGTAAGTTGTTTTCCCCATAAATAACAGCATGGAGCAAATTTATCACATCCTCAACTCCTTTGAAAAGACTAAAAATAACCTCAGATAGCTGATCTAATTATCCCGCATATATACAGCAGCATGTGAACATCAGAGTATGGCATCGGCTAATTGAACAGCTAAAGATGCTGGGGGAACTTTAAACAGGAGATTCTGAGCGTACATGAGCTAATAATGATGACATTAAAAGGATGTACTGATCTTAGCAGTATAGTTGGAAGCCCATATAGCATTGGCAATGACAACAACTGGGTTTTGATGTGTAGATAAAGGTCGAACATAAGGGAACTTTGCCTTCAAGCTTTTTATAATAATGTACCATAAACTCAAGGAAACCTCTTCAATTTCTCTGAAGACACACAGATTTCCTTAATTTTCTGACAACACTCCTTTGATTACTACAGAAATGTCTTTATTCCTATTTACATTCTAGTAAACCTAATTATACAAGCATTTTCCAATTTATCCTGGGAGCACTCCCATTAAATGTCTGCTTTTAGTCTTAGTGCTGCTCTGTATGAAAATACAGGTAGTAAATATGTGTAGTGCTAGATATGAAGAAATGTGAATGCTAGATATGAAGAAAATTAAATAGCATTGAAACTAGACACTGATTTCTTTCAAAAGTTGCTATCATCTTCAGATGGTAAAAGCACATACCAACACTGACAAAGTTTAAACACTGGCCAATACTGTCCAGAAAATTAAACATAGAGACCAAAGCCCTGACTTTAACACAGACCACTGAGTGTAAAAGCACAGTATCTTGGTATGAAATCCAAACCTCTGACATGTCACTGGATTTCCCACTATTAAACTTTTCCTTTTCAGCTAGCCAAAGACATTTAGTTATTTTTTTAATGGAAAGTACTGTTACTTTGTGGTAGGGAAAGCAAGCTAAGCCATAAATGGCAAAAATACTTCACTACACTTGACCTGTGCTTGTCTCTTTGTCTGACTTTCCTGAAAATGTTAGAATTTTAAAAATACTACATTATCTACCTGATGGGGAACATAAAAATACATTTGGGGCAGGGAGGATAGAGGCTAGAAATCTGAATCTATGCCAGTAACCTGCCTTCCGATGCACATTCTTGCTAGCCAATAATTAACTCACTACCCTTTCCTTAATTATCTGGTCTTATAATACCTACTTACCTAAGTACTCCCATCTTACAGAGACCATAAACCATGAACCATCCACAACCCCGGGAGGGATGTATCAGCACTGGCTCCAGGCCAGACCTTTAGGTGTGGTCTCATGTCCCCCATCTCAACACACGGGGCTTTTTGCAAAGCCTGTGAAAGGTCCAGAAGTCTGATCCATATTTGGAGGTCAAAGAAACCAAAGGGTATGAAGGGAAAGTTTCCTCCATATTCAAGTCTCAGGATTTGGAAACAGGCTTCCCTGAGTCACTGTACTTGTACATGTGAAACATCTGAAAATAAATGGGTTTATCCTGAATATCCAGGTACTCCTGTGTATTTTTCAGTTGCCTGGTAAATTCTGTAACATACCACTGCCTCAAATATGGAAAGAGCTGGTATATAATTGTACTAGTGAAGAGTTATATTGAAAGTTCATGAAGAAGATATGATTGATGTGGAAAAGACCAGTCTGGGAGTATAATAAGCATACATGGAATGGAGAAAATCTGAAAGAAACAGAATTGAGTTAAAAAAAACCTGGTATAAAAACCACACTAATAAGTAAAATTGTCTAGTAATAGCAGGCAAGGATTTGAAAAATTAATACTGAACTGGTTAAAATTAGAGATGACTTTTTAGATAAAAAAAAGTTTTCAAATTCTAGGACTGTCTCAAATGCAAATATACCAATACTAGAGGCCCAATGTACAAAATTTGTGCAAGAGATTTGGCCCTTACAACCGCAGCACCTTGCCTCAGACCTCACAGCCCCAGCTTTGTCCAGAAGGTGGTCTGGAAGGACATCCAGAAGGTCGTTCAGCTGTCCAGTCTAATTAGCATATTATGCTTTCATTATCATAGATTTGAAAAACTAAGGTATATTGAAATTTTGACCAGGTTCATTATGAAAAAAAAAGTCATAATCAATTAATAATATAAGGAAACTAGGGGCCCGGTGCACAAAAATTTGTGCACTCGGGGTGGAGGGAGTCCCTCAGCCCGGCCTGTGCCCTCTCACAGTCTGGGATCCCTCAGTGGATGTCCTATGATGGCCCCAGTCTGCCAGGCGCCTTTTGTGTGTGTGTGTGTGTGTGTGTGTGTGTCACCACTGGGGACCTGCCCCCAGCCGCATCTGAGGCTCGGAGCAGTCCTCCTGTGTGTGTCTACCTGCCGGGGGCCTGCCCCCAGGCACACCATGGAGGCTTGGAGCAGGCACCCCCTCTATGT
>PVJC01004923.1:0-33539 GCA_004026665.1 Murina feae
CCTCAGCCCGGCCTGTGCCCTCTCGCAGTCTGGGAGCCCTCGAGGGATGCCCACCTGCTGGCGTGCCTGACCAGCCTGGGTGAGGGGCTTTAAGCCTGCCTACAGCTCCCATTGACCCAACGTCCCAGCAAGGCCGGCTGGACACAGGTTCTGGAGTTTTTTCTCCTATAATTGATACTGTTCCTTGAAGGCCTTTGTTTATCTCCTATAATTGATACACTGTTCCTTTAAGGCGGCCTTCTAACTACTAAGGAAGCCTCCTCTGCTTCACCTCGCAGCGTCTATAATGAAACAATTGTTACTTTTACTGGTTAGGCCGGAGCTGCTCTTTCCTTCAGCTCCAGAGGATTCTATGATTGTTACAATGTTTCAAAAAGCTGTGTTTTCGCTAGAGGCAGTTTAATCGGAGCTGAGCTGAGGGGCGCAGCTTCACTTTCGCTCCTGCCGCAATGGAAAGGGCTGTTTACTCAGGTCCATGAGTGGCGGCCGCCATGTTGGCTGGGCTAATTTGCATACAGCCGCTCTGATTGGCTGGTGGGCGTGGCTTACCCTGTCTCGGAGAAATGGTTAATTTTAATATTTCGCTTTTATTAGTTTAGATGAATTGCTTTGAATTTTTTCTGACCTGTTGGCTTGGAGGTAAACCACCCAAAATGAGATATACTACCCACAGAGTGAAGTCCAATATGGTCTCCTTCATGTAACCCAGGCATTCTGAGAAATGTTGAAGCCTTTTTAATAAAAATTTCTAGTCCTAACCTGTTTGGCTCAGTGGATAGAGCATCGGACTGCAGACTGAAAAGTCCCAGGTTTGATTCCGGTCAAGGGCATGTACCTTGGTTGTGGGCACATTCCCAGTAGTGGGTGTGCAGGAGGCAGCTGATCGATGTTTCTCTCTCATCGATGTTTTTAACTCTCCCTCTCCCTTCGTCTCTGTAAAAAAATCAATAAAATATATTTTAAAAATCTAACGTATAATTAATTCAATGATTGCATAATTTTATTCTGGTTTTCATCCAGGTTATATTGTGCCCTAGAAGACATATATTAAATATTATATTTCAGCATCCCAAGGCAGTTACTGCATGAGGTTTTCAATAGCCTACCCACTGAAGCATTCTTACAAAATAAATATAGCTTGTCTTGTGCATGAGATTGGATTAACCAAAGCCATTAATTAGTACTTCATTTTTTTTAAGTATAGAAGTTCTAAAGCATAGAACTTTAACATTTTAAGTACTTTAATTTTAAGAAAATTTCTTCACTTGTTTTATGCTCATTTTTATTATGTGTAGAAGAGAAAAATAGGTATATTATGGTGAAAAGAGCTCTTTAATTGAAACTAAGGCTTGGGTTTGAATCCTAGGTCAAGTATTTAGCTAGAAACTTCAAGTTAGCATCGTCCTAAGATGTGGTGGAATGCTTCTAGAAATCACCAGTACCCATTGACCAGTAGATTTCAAACAAGACTGAGAGGATGATTTGATGAAAAGAGAAGAAATTAAGCACTATGTAGATGGTTGGGCTGGGTCTAGAATTTCCAAACCAAGCAATCCTTTCAAATTAATTACTTATGGGCTGCTTAAAAACATAAATTCCTCCCCAGAACCAGGAATCAGTGTCTTTTTTGAGAGAATCTGAATTTGAGAAACCTAATACCAAATGGATCATGTCCTTCCCAAATATAATGTCCTTAATTCTATGAGTATTAATCATCTTGTAAAACGGATGTAGTTGTTACCTCCCCAGGTTCTCGGGAACAGTCACTAAGGTGGTATTTTACAAAGTACCTAGTAACCTATTAAATGCTATATAGATGCAGGTATACATCTTAGTATTAAATGCAACTTCTAAATACATACTTGTGTACTTACTAATGTGGTTAAGCCTGATTTATCCTAATAAACTCGAGCACCATGAAAATAGGGACTTTCTTTTTCTTCACCTTTATGTCTTCCGTGCCTAGCCAAAGATTAGCACCCAGTAGGCACTTATTCCATATCTCTTCTCTTAAGTGGCTGAGTACATGAATCGGGCGAGGCAGAAAAAGCTCAGAATGGGGGCAAAAACTAAGTAGCAGTGAGCATTCGTGAAAAGCCCTGCAGTTTATTATAATGAGATTTGACCAGCAGATCTAAAATAATTCTGCAATATGTGAATGAGTTCTCACTGCCAAGCCCTCTTGCTTGCTTTGGCAGGGAAACATCTTTTTCCAGAGTCGCCTCTGACCCTTTAACACTGAGTTCTGTTTGATGCCGCAACAGATGGAACTGTCAGAGAGAGAATGCATTGTGGATTCAAAAATATTAAATTTTGAGAATTTGTACATTTAGACATTTGTATAGGGAGATGGACCATCACCTGTTCAACCATTTGGCTTGCCACCATGACATCTAGAGCAGGGTGACTTGGACTGTTTCAATGAATTAACGCAAGATTTCCCTTAAAACAAAGCATCGCAAAAGTAGAAGTAGTAATATCCTCTGAATTCCAGGCTAGGATGGTGTTATTCATCAAGTTTAGCAGAATTAGACTGGAGTTTCAAATTCTATACTCATTCACTCAAGGTCTTTTGGGCTGAATGCAAACATCTGGAAGTTACTTTAAATACTATGTATAGAACAAAATTTGGAGTCAAAACTAATTTGTATCTAAACCTTGTTGTTCTGCTCTCTATGCGACGGGCAGGGTATTTCATTTCCTTGCACCTCAGTTTCCCCTTTTATAAAACTTAAATACTGGGACTGACTTCATAATATTGTTGGGAGGATAAAGCTTAACAACTAACAAAAGACAACTGGCATGGGTAGAACATAGTAAGCATTCAATAGATGTCTATTGCCTTTATTAACACTCCAGACTAAAAACTTAGATGCACCTTTCCCACTAGTGAATCATTTCGGGTAAGAATGGTTAGCCAATGTCACATTTACTTAAATTGTCCTATGTTTCATCATAATAACCTTATAACAACAGCAAATTGCTTTCATAACAAAACCAAAAAAGATAAATGGCATACTCTGTTGATCTGTGGGTAAAGTATTCTTCCTCATGAATACATTTTGATTGAACATTATCTCAGACTACACACTGTAATGCAGTAGTTTATAGTTTTTAATGATTTCAACAGTGATGGAAGATTATTGTCTTTTGTACTCAAAAATTGCATTCATGAAGCTGCTATCCCCTGATTATGCAAATGCGTCTGAAGAACTTGAGACTGCATTACCTTGTAAATGTAATATCTCTTTGATTAGTGTGTATGATCACTTCTTTTAAGATCTGCCTGTGTTTATTGCTCATTGGATATAGTGCCCCAGGAATCAATGAATATTGATTTAAACTGTGTTTGGACTTCTTTTTCAGTTCTTCTGTCTGCTTTAATTGAAGTTGTTTCTCATCTAAACAAAGGGCAGCAGTAGCTTAGAAATGTAGGTATAGATCAATTTATGGAAATCGTTATTCAACAAATATTTTTATAGCAAGTTTGTATGTGCTAAGAAATGGTCAACATGATAGACAAAGTTATAGATTCCTGAAGAAACTCTATCTAATGGGTCTTCTTGTTTCAACATCTCTTCAATGGTGTACAGAGAAGTTGAGGTAAATGATATACCCAAGCTAGTTATTTTATTAATTCACAATTGAATTGTCATACTCAATTCTTATTGCTATTACTTTGTCTATCATCTAAGACAAACTAGAAATAAATGTTATTTTGAGAGAAAAATTAAAAAAAATAATGAAAATAATTTGCATATATCTTATTTACTGTAGTTTTTTGGCAATTGGTAAAATCTAAAGTATGAGTCTTTCAATCTAGTTATTTTTAAAAATTATTCTGGGTCCCTTGAATTTCTATATCAATATTAATATCAGTTTTTCAATTTCTTCAACAAGAATGCCATTTGGGATTTTGGTAAGGATTGTACTAAGACTATAGATCATTTTGAGAAAGTATTGAAACCTTAACAATATTAAGATTGTTCTTATTCAAGAACATAAGATCTCTCAGTTTATTTAGACCTTTATTTTTTTCAACACTGCATTATAATTTTTAGTTTAGAAGTGTTGAATTTCCTTTTAAAAATGTATTCCTAGTAAGTTTTGATACTATTGTAAATAAATTGTTTAACTATTTTTTAAAAATATTTTTTCATTGCTTGTGAATGAAATACAATTTATCCTGTATAATAAAAGCCTGATATGCTATGTGTCCCATCATTCATTCAATCAATCAAAGCATAGTATGCTAATGATATGCTAAGGCCACTCAACCGCTCTCTGTGACATGCACTGAACACCAGGGGGGCAGATGCTCCAACTGGTAGGTTAGATTGCTGCAGAGGTCCAGCTGATTGGGACTGAATCAGACAGGCCAGACACACCCTATCGCCCTCCTGAGATCCCTCCCCCACTGGTCAACCTCCTGCATTCTTCCCCAGCCCCAATCATGCACCGTGGGGTCCCTCAGCCTGCCGTGTGCCCTCTTACTATCCAGGACCCATCGGGGGATGATGGAGAGCTGGTTTCAGCCTGATCCCGTAGGCCAGGCTGAGGGACCCCACTGGTGCATGAATCCGTGCACCAGGCCTCTAGTTTTATTATATTGTAACTTACAATTTTGCTGAACAAATTTATTTGTTCCAATATTTGAGTGTTTTGCACATTTTGCATATTGTTTCTTTCCTTCTGCTTGCTGTGAGTTTAGATTAGTGTTTTGCTCTTCTAGTTTCTTAAGGTGCAAGATTAGATTACTGATTTGAAATCTTTCATTTTCACTATAGGTGTTCACAGCTATAAATTTCTCTGAGCATTGCTCCAGTTTTGATATTTAGTGTATTGCGTTTTTTAAAAAATTTGTCTCAAGATACTTTATTTTTATTTTATTTATTTTTAACTTTTTTTCCTTTATTGATTAAGGTATTACAAATGTGTCCTTATCCACTCATTGTCCCCCCCATCCTCTCACTCATGCCCTCACTACCCCCCCTCATATCTGTATCCGTTGGTTATGCTTATATGCATGTATACAAGTCCTTTGGTTGATCTCTCCCCCTTAATTCCACCCTCCCCTGCCTTCCCTCTGAGGTTTGAGCATCAGATTGATGCTTCTCTGTCTATATATCTATTTTTGTTCATCAGTTTATGTTGTTCATTATAATCCATAAATGAGTGAGATTGTGTGGTATTTATCTTTCTCTGACTGACTTATTTCACTTAGCATAATGCTCTCCAGCTCCATCCATGCTGCTGCAAATGATAGTAGTCCCTTCCTTTTGTTCAGCAGCATAGTATTCCATTGTGTAGATGTGACAAGGTTTTTTAATCCATTCATCTGCTGATGGGCACTTAGGCTGATTCCAAATCTTAGCTATGGTGAATTATGCTGCTATGAACATAGAGGTGCATATATCCTTTCTAACTGGTGTTTCTGGTTTCTTGGGATATATTCCTAGAAGTGGGATCACTGGGTCAAGTGGACATATGCTGAAGCAATTTCTTCATTGATACCACTCCTAGAGCAATGGAAACTACAGGGAAAATAAACAAATGGGACTATATTAAAATAATAATAAAAAAAACTTCTGCACAGCAAAAGAAACCATCAACAGAACAATAAGAAAACCCACTGCATGAGAGAACATATTTGCTAATGATACCTCTGATAAAGTTTTAATCTCCAACATTTACAGGGAACTCATACAAGTTAACAAAAGGAAGGCAAACAATCCAATTTAAAAAAAAAAATGGGCAAAGGACCTCAATAGATACTTTTCAAAAGAAGAAATAAGGAAGGCCAAGAGATTTATGAAAACATTCTCAAAGTCACTAATCATCTGAAAAATGCAAATCAAAACAACAATGAGGTACCATCTCACTCCTGTCAGAAGGGCTATCAGCAACAAATCAACAAATGACAAGTGCTGGAGAGGATGCGGAGAAAAAGGAACACTCGTGCACTGCTGGTGGGAATGCAGACTGGTGCAGCCACTGTGGAGAACAGTATGGAGTTTCCTCAAGATACTTTCTGATTTCTCTTGTAATTTCTTCTTTAACCTATATGTTTTTTTAAGAGTGGGTTATTGATTTACACAGATATGTGATTTCCCTAAATTTCCTTCTATTATTGATTTTTAATGACATTCTATCATGGTTAGAAACATACTTTGTATGATTTTAATTCTATTATATTTATTGAGAATTGTGCATAGTCTATCTTGGAAAATTTTCCATTTGCACTTGAGAAGAGGGTGTATTTGTTGTGTGAAATGTTTTCCAGATGTCTAAGTCTTGTGTTTATTGCTGTTCAAGTTTTATTTCCTTGTTATTCTACTTAGTTGTTTAATCTGTCATTGAAAGTGGAGTAAAATGTTTCTTACTATTGTTTTTTTTTCCTTTTTTATTTATCTTTATTGTTTAAAGTATTATAGATGTCCAATTTTCTTTTCTTTTTTTCTTCCCACTGACTCCCTCCATCCCACACCCACACCCACCCCCTCCCAGGTCTGCATCACTCTATTGTTTTTGTATCCATGGGCTGTGCAGACATCATATAGATTCCCCAGTTAATTCTCACTACCCCACACCCACCCCTGCCTTCTCTCCGAGATTCCTCAGTCTTGTGTTTTTCTGTCTGTGACTCTAGGAGGACTCTTCTTGCCTGTCTTCCTCTCCTTCAGTTTTCTGAACTTCCGGATGTTCCACTGTATTGCTTATATCAGAGGTGCCAGACAACCTTTCAGTGCTCTCCACAAAAGGTTTCTCTTGGTTTCTACAATGGCCTTAGGCAGGGAGTTCTCCATTCTTCTTCCAAAAACAGAGCTATGGGGTGTCTTATTCTAAAAATCTGTCTTTCTTTCTTGCAGAATCCCTGTGCCACTGCATAGGAGCTGGGGGTGAGAACCTACTTTTCCAGGAGTGACAGACACACTGCCCTATGCGTGGGCAATGGAGGGAACTGCTAAGCCCTAGTCTCACTCGCCCTTCCTCACATGGAACCTCTATCCAGGGAAGAGGTGATCTAGACCCTAGTGTTCTTGACTTACCACACCTGGGGTGGAGCGTCTGCCCTATTGGTGGAGGCTGTATGGGAGAGAGACTTGGTCCTCTTGGCTGTGGCTGCCTGAAACAGACAGGCTCTGAGACACTGAATGAGGAGAAGTGGGAGGATGAGAATGCCCTTAGTCTATCCTTTCCAGGGAAAAACTATAGGCCCAGACTGGGAGCTGGAGGAGAAGGAGCTGAAAAGAATTTAAGTAGAGCTGCCAAAACAGAGAGCTTGAGTTCAGGTCTTGAAGCTAACATAGCATACATTCTGTAGACATGTGTTCTTGTACAGATTTGATACATTTTTAGATAATATACTTTTATTGATTTCATGGAGGAAGGGAGGTAGATAGATAGATAGATAGATGATAGAAATATCAATTACTAGAGGCCAAGTGCACAAAAATTTGTGCACTTGGGGGTGGGGTCCTTCAGCCCAGCCTGTGCCTTCTCACAGTCTGGGATGCCTCAGGGAATGTCCACCTACTGGCTTAGGCCTGCTCCCCAGGGGATTGGGCCTAAGCTAGCAGTCAGACATCCCTCTGGCAGCCCAGGAGCCTTCGGGGGATGTCCACTTGCCAGTGGGGAGCAGGCCTAAGCTGCAGTTGGACATCCTTAGCGCTGCTGAGGAGGTGGAAGAGGCTTCCGCCACCACTGCTGTGTTGGCAGCCATCAGCCTGGCTTGTGGCTGAGCAGAGCTCTCCCTGTGGGAGTGCACTCACCACCAGGGGACATCTTCTGCGTTGAGCATCTGCCCCCTGGTGGTCAGTGTGTGTCATAGTGACCAGTCATTCCCAGTGGTTCTGCTATTAGGGTCAATTTGCATATTACCCTTTTATTATATAGGATAGAGGCCTGGTGCATGGGTTGGGGCTGGCTGGTTTGCCCTGAAGGGTGTCCCGGATCAGAGTGTGAGTCCCACTGGGGTGCCTGGCCAGGTGATGGCCATTTTCAGGCTGGCCATGCCACTGGGCTAGAAGCAGGTATCTCAAATTTATTTAACTTCTGTAATTGAAACTTTGTAACCTTAAGCAGAGCCCAGGTTGGGTTGCCCCTAGCAAAGGAGGCTCCCAGACCCTCCTTGAGTGGAGGCCACTCCAGCTGGAAGCTGGTATCTGGGATTTATTTATCTTCTATAATTGATGTTTTGTAGCCTTCCTCCATCACTGGGGCAATGCAAGCCTCCTGCTTGCTCTAGCTCCATGGCAGCCGCCATCTTTGTTACAGAGTGAAGGAGTGATGGAGTGAGGGAGTGATGGTTAATTTGCATATTATTCTTTCATTTGATAGGATGAGAGAGAATGATCAGCTGCCTCCTGCACACCCCCTACTGGGGATCGAGCAGCAACCCTGGCATGTGCCAGGACTGGGCATCAAACTGGTAACCTCTTAGTTCCTTGACCAGTGCTTAACTGTTGGGTCACGCTGGCCAGCTTTGGCACATTTTTTGAATGACTCTCCATTCGCTCTATGCCCTTAGGATAGTAATCCAGACACTTTAAATGATTGTGTGTATCTGTGTTTTAATGGTTTTCATAGTTATACTGCTTTTTGCTGGGGGAGAGTATCTGTGAGGTTCTTTACTGCATTGTTCTAGAAGTCCCACCCCATAGAGGTTTGAATATCAATGCATGCAATATTAAATGAAAAACGTTTGTTTTAAATCGGTTTAATGCAATGCAATGCAATTCACTAATTTTAGTGAAGAATTACATACTTAATGACAGTTCATGTTGGAAAGTTAAATATTCCATATTCAGGTGGCAGTATCTTAAAATTCTAAGGCTTATTTCAAGATTATAGAAAACTTTCATAAAACAATGTAAGTAATGAAACTTTAACTCTACTAAAATTGCCCATCTCACCACCCCTCCCTTCCTAATTGCCTATTATGGTGTAACATTAGAATGTTTGATTGGAATTAGGGAATTAATTCCAGCTCTATCTCTCATGAACTTTTGACCTTGGAGAAGTCATTTCTTCTTGTTGGCTTTATTTTTTTTTGATCTATAAAATTCAGTAGCATAACTAGGTTATTCTAAGGATCCATTTGGTCTGTACTAATTCTAAGATTCAAGTGGTTATCTTTGAAGGTTCTAGTTTTTCACTGCCTACATTCTTAAATTGGACATCATTACTAGTTACTCTCTTGCTGGTAATCTCTCCACTGTGATTACACAGTACAATAAAAGTGTATGGTTTCTTGGGTCTCATTTTCCTTAGCATTTCTGTAGCTTTTTATAATATCAGTCTATCCTAATTCTTAAAACTGAGTTATGGAGAGTTTCAATGATCTTTCAGTGATCCCAGAAAAATTCACAGAAATAAAATTGTGACATAGTTTCAGAATACAAACCATTGCCTTTTTTATTGAGACAAAATACCTCAGGCAAAATGACAGTTTGCTGTACTTCACCTGGGCACCCCCTTGGAAATGAAGCTGAATATTAGTGTAAACCAATAACACGACGAGCAGATAAAATTTGCTCCTTTCAAAAAAAAATGTTTGAGGCATCTGTTCACTCACATATTCATAATCTTTCTCAATGGCTACTTTAACCAGAGAGGGTGTTGCAATTAGAATCAGAAAATATGAAGGGAAGTTGTTTCTTCTTCGAAATAACTTTCTTCCTGGATAACTCTCGAGGGCACTAGGTTTTTCCAGCTGTGGATGTTAAAATAGTCAGACTTGTACTTCAAGAGTATATCACATTGCTGATGTGATGATTTTTTTTTTTTTTTTTTTTTGGTTTGGAAATTTTAAATCCACATAGGTGTTATCCAAATTCCATGCATTCATGCTTAGTTTCCTAGACAATTACACATGGACATCATTCCCCTTTATTTAACAACTGTTCTCCCTATTAAACAAAGACCATTTTTGTTTTTCCTGGGTAAGGCCATTAAGGCTGAAGCTAGTTGTGTAGTTGTGGCTTTCAGGAGAGGTCACTCTACTTTCCTGAGAAAACCATCTTGATCTTTATATTCTTAAGCAGGAGTTCAGGGTACAAGTCAGACCCCACCACAGGGCTTCAAATGTTCTCTTGTTCCTTCACATCCAGAATGAGAGTCTTTTAAGACCTAATTAAATGAGTAAGAGCAACTACTTTCATCTCAAATAGTCTTTTTAAAAAGTCAGTTCAGCAGTCACTCTGTGGCTAGTCATTAGAGGTCTTTTTCTGGCATGACGTTTAACTCAAATTGAGGGGAAATTGCCTGACATTCCCAGGAGACCAATTGCTTCCAGCCAGACTACTTATTAAATAATTCCAGTTCAGACATATGATTGTTACATGCACCTTTATCCTCAAGTCACTGAGAACAAGCACATTTTTTATTTCAACTAAGCATTAAATTCTGTACATTAATCCTGGTTCTATGGGATTGGGTAATAGTTCTTACAAAGGGACTGTGCTCTGCTCCCAGACTTTCACTGATGAGCAGGGTAGAATGCCTTCACATATTTTGACCTTGACATCCCCAAGGGATCATACTGATACATAATCGGTTTAAGTCATTATAGACATTTTTGACACCATTTTCACTTCCTTTCCTTCTCTCACATCTTTCCAAATATTTTAGTCACCTTTTTTCAGAACAAATTTGACACTGAATTAGAGAATTATATAAAAACTAAAACAGCAATCTGTCTTTGAAAAGGTATTACTATAGATGTTTTTAAATTTGCTTACTTAATGCATGGGAATATGCCCTATCAAATATGTTAGATAACTGACAATTTGATTATATAAAATTATGAGGAAATAAAATCACTTTCATTTCTAATAACTTGATTATATGAAATTATGAGAAAATAAAATCACTCTCATTTCTGTTATGTTTAAACAAGGGAATTGCTCTTTCTGCAGACAGCTTTATTTGGTTCTCTCTACTATATTAAGGAATTGAGACACACAAGCTGAAATTTCTCAGCTTAGAAAGGAAAATAGTAGTAAAATAAAATTAACCCTTAAAGCTCAGACACTAGCCATTTAAAATATTCATTCATTCATCAAATTTACATAACTTTATATGCATCATAGTGACAAAGTTTTAACACATATATTTTAATATACTCAACAAACATACTTATATTTAAAAGTCGCAGTGAGAAACCATTTTATATTGCTTTGTCTAAAATTAGTAAAAACATTGATAATTGAGTGAACTATCTTCTATTACTTCAGTGAAAGAAAACAAATTGGAAAAAATATTGTGTGAGTGGAATATATCATTTAAATAATACTTAATTTGACACATAAGCCAATCCCAATGTTTATGTAACTTCTTTGAATCTGATTCAAGCAATCAAACAAACTGCTAACAACAACCACAGAAACAACAAACATTGGGTATATTTCAATATTAACAAGATATTGTTATTTTCCCACCCTTCCTACTTGTCTTTCTCATTGTCTTTGCTTATGCTCTTCCTTCTTCTCTCTTCCCTTTTTCTGTCAACTCACTTTGTGCTCAAATCCTGCCTGTGTGTCAAGGCCTATATCAAATTGCAACTTCTCTACAGTGTTCTTTTGATCTCCAGTTTGTGAAAATAAACACTCCACTCTTACTCATTTGTCTGCCTGCATGTCTTTTTTTCTAACACTGTAGTTACATAAGTGTATACTAGAGGCCCAGTGCATGAAATTTGTGCACGGGGGTGGGGGGTGGGGGTTGGGAGGTGTCCCTCAGACCAGTCCGCACCCTCTCCAATCTGGGACCCCTTGAGGGATGTCCAACTGCCACTGGGATCAGGCCTAAACAGGCAGTTGGATATCCCTTTCACAATCCAGGACTGCTGGCTCCCAACCACTTACCTGCCTGATTACCCCCAAACCACTCCCCTGCTAGCCTGATTGATGCCTAACTGCTCCCCTGCTGGCCCGATTGCCCCTAACTGCCCTCCCCCATTGGCCTGATTGCCCACAACTTCTCTCCCCTGCTGGCCATCATGTGGCGGCCTTTTTGTGTCTACATGGGGGCGGCCATCTTGTGTGTTGGAGTGATGGTCAGTTTGCATATTACTCTTTTATTAGAGAGGATAGTACACATATATAGTCTGAGACTACAGGTACTTATTTACATGCTGGATTTTACATATAGTAACTTAACTGGCAAAAAAAATACAGGTGTTCTTCCTTTTTGAAACCCATAGAGAACCTAGCCTTATGAGTTGCTTGAATGAATGTCTGAATGCTGGCTATATGGAGAGTTATATTTTTTTGTAGGAAGGGTTTCAAAGAAACATATCCCTTCTTGGGAATCATTGAAATCATTTTCGTCTCATATATCTATATAATAAGTTCATAAAAAGTAAAACCTAGCCCTGGCCAGTTTGGCTTAGTGGATAAAGCATCAGCCTGTGGACTCAAGGGTCCCAGGTTCGATTCCAGTCAAGGGCATGTATCTTGGTTTCGGGCACATCCCCAGTAGGGAGTGTGCAGGAGGCAACTGATCAATGTCTCTCTCATCGATGTTTCTAACTATCCCTCTCCCGTCCTCTCTGTAAAAATATCAATAAAATATATATTAAAAAATAAAATAAAATAAAACCTACACAAAGTGCAAAGAGCAAATAGGGAAGGACTGCTCATCCACCAACATGGAATCCAGAAGACTCCATGAAATATTTCAGCAGCATCTTAAAGGAGAGGTAGGAATTTTTAAATTCCTAAATTGTTTCCTCTGATCTGCTTGCTACACAGCCTCCAGAGTTGTTGTTGTTTTCTAAAAGACCAACCTCATGATGGTTCTGAGTTTGCCATCAACTGTAGGACTGGATTGAAATCATTTAACATGACACACATAGTTAGCACATAACCCATTTTATAAACTTTATTTAACATCATTAATATCTTATATAATGCAGTCATACCTAATGGCTTACAATGTGCTGGACTTACATTCTGTGTTGTGCCTTTGTATATGTTTTATTTTTTTGTTGTTTTAGTTTGGTTGTGTGTTTTAGTCTGAAATCTTGTTCTAACGGGGGATTATTACTCAACCTTCTAAATTCAGGTGCAATGCCACTTCCTCAGTAAGATTTCTTTGACTCTTTGACTTCGTTGTTCTCCAAGTAGGAGAATGTATGTTTTTTTCCCCCTGTTCTTGCTGCATTTTGTTCATGTCTCTATTATATTCACTTCATCAAGTCTTAGTTATCTTGTCTGTAAAATGCAGAGGGTAAACCAGAATAATCTCTAAAGTCACCTCCAGCTTTAATGTTCTTTCATAGTTGCTACTCTTAAGGAAGGCCATTCAAATGCCATTCAAAGTAGTGGTGCCTGGTAGATGGCAAATCATAATTGATTCACAAGTGGAATGACTGAATTATCATAATGTCTAGCTATTGTTATTACGCAAGGGTAATGTATGTGTACATTTTTTTCTATTTGGGGTCCTATCTTTAATCTATTTGTGGCTTTTTTATATAGTTGGCTTATTTTATTAGATATTGTTTTGCAATCTATGAATTTTTAATTATTATGTTCTCAATTCTATAATTTTCCCCCTATAGTTACTGGGTTTAATATCATGCTTTAAGTGGTAATAAAATCTCAGGCCTATAAAAATGTGCATTTACATTTTTTAGTACTTAAATGTTTTCTCTTTTCATGTGCTACATTTTAACATGTAAAATGTATTCATGCTTAACTACTGGGGTAGTAATCATGACTTTCTCCCAAATGACTATCCAGTCATCCAGTTATCCAGTTATTTATTAATATCTCACTGGTTCCTCAAATATTTTGATAACATATTTATAATTTTTTATATATGCAAACACTTTTTAAATTAATAGACCTAATTATTATTGTGTTAGTAGTAATTCCTTTACGTTTTTGTTGTTTTTGTTCTAAATCATCTATTTAAGTTCTGGTGGAACACATCAATCATACATTGATTTTTTTTTTTACTCTTTTTATAGCTAAATGTGAATATATTATTATGCTTTATAGTAAGTTTCCTGACCTTGATGGAAAAAGAAACATAAATTTATTTTAACCTTAAATAATGTATCAAGGCTATATTATTAATTTAATTCTACTATTGAGTAGATTTCCTATGAAGGCATGTGACAGCTTCTATTATGTTAGGCAATGTGCTAAACTTTTTATTTTTAATTCTCTATTGTTTAAAGTATTACTTATGTCTCCATTTTTCCCCATTGACTTCCCCCGGCCATTCCGGCCCCCAGCAGATGCCCTCAGCCCCCAACTGTCTGTGTCCATGGATTATGCTTATATGCATGCATACAAGTCCTTTGGTTACTCTCTTAACACCCTTCCACGCTGCCTTCCCTCTGAGGATGATGGATTCGATGCTTCTATGTCACTGAATCTATTTTTGTTCATCAGTTTATGTTGTTCATTATATTTCACAAATGAGTGAGATCATGTGGTATTTATCTTTCTCTGACTGGCTTTTTTTACTTAGCATAATGTTCTCTAGTTCAAGTCATGCTATTGCAAATGGTAGGAGTTCCTTTTTACAGCAGCATAGTATTCCATTGTGTAGATGTACCACAGTTTTCTAATCTACTATCTGCTGATGGGCACTTAGGCTGTTTCAGGATCTTAGCTATGGTAAATTGTGCTGCTATGAACATAGGGATGCACATATCTTTTCTGATTGGCGTTTCTAGTTTCTTGGGATATATACCTAGAAGGGGGGTTACTGGGTCAAATGGAAGTTCCATTTTTAATTTTTTGAGAAAATGGCATAGTGTTCTCCACAGTGGCTGCACCAGTCTGCATTCCCACCAGCAGTGCAAGCAGGTTCCTTTTTCTCCACATCCTCTCCAGCACTTGTCATTTGTTGATTTGTTAATGGTAGTCATACTGACAGGAGTGAGGTGGTACATTATTGTTATTTTTGATTTGCATCTGTCAGATGATTAGTGACTTTGAGTATGTTTTCATATGATTCTCGGCTTTCTGAATGTCCTCCTTTGAAAAATGTCTACTTAGGTACTTTGCCCATTTTTTGATTGGGGTTCTTATCTTCCTTTTGTTAAGATGTATGAGGTCCCTATAAATTTGGGAGATTAAACCTTTATCAGAGATATCATTGGCAAATATGTTCTCCCATGCAGTGGGCTTTCTTGTTGTTTTGTTGATGGTTTCTTTTGCTGTGCAGAAGGCTTTTATTTTATTTTGATGTAGTCCCAAGTTTATTTTCTCCTCAGTTTCCATTGTCCTAGGAACTGTATCAGTAAAGATATTGCTATGAGATATGTCTGCTATTTTGCTGCCTGTGGATTCTTCTAAGATTTTTATGGTTTCCCATCTTAAGTTTTAAGTCCTTTATCCATTTTAAGTTTTTTTTGTGTGTATATGGTGAAAATTGGTTGTTTAGTTTCATTTTATTTCCATTTTTCTGTCCAATTTTCCCAATACCATTTATTGAAGAGACTGTTTTGACTCCATTGTATGCTCTTGCCTTCTTTGTCAAATATTAATTGAGCATAATGGCTTGGATACATTTCTGAGTTCTCTGTTCTGTTCCATTGGTCTATATGTCTGTTCTTATACCAGGACCAGGCAGTTTTGAGAATAGTGGCTTTATAATATAGCTGGATATCTGGTATTGTGGTCCTCCAACTTTGTTCTTTCTTAGGATTACCATGACTATTTGGGGTCTTTATTTATTCCATACTAGAGGCCCAATTCACGAAATTCATGCAAGGGGCTTGGCCCCTACAGCCATGGCATCTGCCTCAGCCACCACCTGCAATGGTGGCCAGGGCCTCTGCCATCTCTGCCTCAGGCCCCGCTGCCACGGCATCATTTGTAAGGACATCTGGAAGGATGTCCATCTAAGTAGCATATTATGCTTTTATTATTACACATGAATTTTTGGAGAGTTTGTTCTAGGTCTGTGAAATATGTCATTTTGTATTTAATTGAGGATTGCATTGAATCTATAGATTGCTTTGGGTAGTATGGACATTTTAATGATGTTGATTCTACCAGTCTATGAACACAGTATATTCTTCCATTTGTTTATGTTTTCCATGTCTCTTTTTTCAACATCCTGTAGTTTTCTGAGTATAGGTTTTTTACCTCCTTAGTTAAGTTTATTTCTAGGTATCTTATTTTTTTTGTTGCAATGGTAAATGGGATCTATTTCTTTTTTTAGTTTCTCTTTCTGTGAGTTCATTATTGGTGTATCAAAAAACCATAGATTGGTGAGTAAAAAAGCCAAAGATTAATTTTGTAACCTGCTACAATGCCAAATTTATTTATTAAGTCTAATTGTTGTTGTTTTTTATGGATTCTTTAGGGTTTTCTATGTACAATATCAAGTAATTTGCAAATAATGTGTTTTACTTCTCTTTTCTAATTTGGATGCCTTTTATTTCTTCTTCTTGTCTGATTGCTATGGCTAGCACTTTCAGCACTATGTTGAACAAGAGTGGTAAAAATGGGCAGCCTTGTCTTTTTAGGGAAAATGGCTTTAGTTTTTGCCCATTGAGTATGATGGTGGCTGTAGATTTGTTATATAGGGCTTTTATTATGTTGTGGTATGATTCCTCTGTTCCCACTTTGCTGAGGGATTTTAGCAGGAATAGGTGTTGGATTTTATGCTTTTTCTGAATCAGTTGATTTGCTTATGTGATTTTTGTCTCTCAGTTTGTTTATGTGATGTATCATGTTTATTGATTTATGGATATCATACCAGCCTTTCATTCCCGGAATAAATCCCACTTGGTCATGGTGTATTGTCTTTCTAATGTAATGCTGGAGTTTTGTTGAGGATTTTAGCATCTAAATTCATCAGGGATATTGGATCGTAATTCTCTTTCTTTGCAGTGTCCTTATCTGATTTGGGGATTAAGGTAATTCTGGCTTCATTGAAAGAGCTTGGAAGTGTGCCTTTCTCTTTTGGAATAGTCTGAAGAGGATACATTTTACTTCTTCTTTGAATGCTTGGTAAACTCCCCTGTGAAGCCTTCCAGACCAGGGCTTTTATTTGCTGGAAGTATTTTGATTAAGCTTCAATTTCATCAGTAGTTATAGGCTTACTCAGAGTTTTTTATTCTTCCTTGGGAAGCTTGTATTTTTCTAGGAATATGTCCATTTCATCTAGGTTTTCCAGTTTGTTGGAGTAGAGTTTGTAGGGTTTTTTATTGTTGTTGTTGTTTTGTTTTTTACAATCTTTTGTATGTCTGTGGGGTTGGTTGTTACTCACCTCTTTCATTTCTGATTTTGTTTACTTGGGTCCTCTCTCTTTGTTTCTTGGTGAGCCTGGCTAGAGGTTCATCAATTTTGTTTAATATCCTTTCAAAAAAACCAGATTTTGGTTTTCTTGACATTTCATATTCCTTTTTTGTTCTCTATGTTGTTTATTTCATCTCTGATCTTTATTATTTCATTCCTTTTGCTTACTCTGGGCTTTTATTGTTGCTCTCTTTATAATTCTTTAAGTTGTAGTGTTAGATTATTTATTACCACTTTTCTTGTTTTTTGAGGTAGGCCTGTAGACCTATGAACTTCCGTCTCAGGACTACTTTCACTGTGTCCCATAGATTTTGGATTGTTGTGTTTTGTTGATATTTCCAATTTAATTATGATGTGTCTTGATGTTGGTCTTTTTGGTTTGATCTTGTTTGGGACTCTGTGTGTTTCTTGGACTTGTGTGGCTTTTTTCTTCCCCAAATCAGGAAAATTTTCTATTGTTACTTCATCAAACAGGTTTTCTATTCCTTGCTCAGGTTCCTCTCCTTCTGGCACCCCTATTATGCAAATGTTGTTTCATTTCATGTTATCCTAAGCTCTCTAAGGCTCTCCTGCTTTTTAAGGTTTTTTTTCCCAGTTGTTGCTCTGCTCAGGTGTCTTTTCTGTCTTGTCTTCTAACTTGCTGATGTGGTCCTCAGCTTCTTCTAGTCTGTTGTCGATACCTTCTGATGTGTTCTTTATTGTGGCTATGTCATTCTTCATTTCCTTTTGATTCTTCATTTTGTCTTGATTCTTACACATGTTGAATTTGTCTTCCATTCTTTTCCGCATCCTATAACCATTGCTCTGAATTCTTTCTCTGATAAATTACTTGCCACCATTTCATTTATTTCCTTTTCTGTTGATTCTTCCTTTTCTTATGTATGAGGGTTGTTTCTTTGTCTCCCCATTTTTGCTGTTCATTTGTGGTTGTTTCTATGTATTAGATCAAACTTCCATGTCTCCCAGATTTTTTTTTTTTTTTTAGTTTGTCTTGTATAGTAAATGTTTTGTGGGACACAGTGGTGCAATCTCTCAGGTCTTCTGGGTTAGGCATCTAAGGATGCCCCATACTTTGGATATTTGTGTTCTCTTGGTGTAGTTGGATCTTGGGTGTTCTTGTCCCATTCATGGATAGAGTCTCTTCTTAGGGTGTCTGTTTATGTGGCTCACTCTCTACCATGTTGATGGAATAGCACAAAATACAACTTGATAAGCTACACACAATGGGAACAAAAGATGAATGTACTCATGACACCAATAACCTCAATATAAGTGAGCACCAGAGAAAAGAGCAGAAATGTTATTGAGAAAATAAAGAAAAATGTAAGAGAGAAAAGAAAAAAAAGAAGAAAAAATATATATGGGGAGAAAACAAAACAAACAAATATATCAAAAATGCAAACAATAATTCCTAGAAAAAAGGTGGGTACAGTATCTGTAGAGACAGAGCTTATATACAGAACATAAGGTTAAGAAGTTGAATGTATAGGGAGGAATCATGGTTCAGTGTAGAGGAGGTAGAAAGAGAATAAATAGATAAGAAGAAAAAAACACACAAAATAATACATAAAAATTTAAAAAATAAAGCAAAATATTTTTTTATTCATCCAGTTTTAGAAAAGGAGAGTAGAGAATAGAACAGATAGCCTTGAGTTTAGTGAGTGAAACTAATTAAACAGAAGAAGAAGAGAGCAAGAGAGGAGAGGGAAAACAAAAACAAAAAAAATTGGCTAGTGAAGAAAGAGAAAAAAGCAGGTTGCATAGACTTGGAGCAGGGGAGAGGAAATTAGATACATTGGTAAGCCAACAGAGACTACAATAATAATAATATGTCAATAAATTAGATAACGAATATCATTTTTTAACAAGGGGTCAAAAGAAAGGAAAGAGAATAACTAAAGTGGGGACAGGAGAAGAGAAACAGGATGAAAAAGGAAGTGAGGAAAAAAGGGTGGAAAAAAATAAATAAGATAAAATAATGATAACAAATAGAAAGAAGGAAAGTACAAAAAAAGTTAAAAAAACAATACAAAACAAAAAAAATAAAGAAGAAAATATTTTAAAAAATAAAATATAAAAGAGGAAAAAAGTGAAGTGTCATTTGCTTCAGCCAAGTTTTAATGCTCCATGGTTGGTGGTTTAAGACCCCACTCTGCTGTTCTATCTGCCACTTCTCAGTTTCCTCTTAGGTAGGCAGCACAGTGTTGAAGTTCCAAGCAATCCACCACTCCTCTGTGTCTGTCTCCAAGGCCTTGGTTGCAATCAGGCTGGACCAATCTGCCCACTTTGCCTGGCTGACTGTTGTCAATATTATTAATATTGACAAGCGTCTGTTTCTGACAATGGCTTTATGTTGGGGTCTTGCTATATTTGTTTCCAGGACCGAATGGAACCTCAACCCAGTCCCCAAAGGCCTCCTGGGGCTATTCAGAGTCTTTATTTCCGCTGCAAAGCTCAAGTCTGGGTTAGGCTGTACTAACTGCCCCGAGGCTGCTGGGAGGGACTGGCTTTTCAGAAGAAAAATGGCTGCTTAGGTTAAGGGGTCTGAAATGTATCAGTTCTGGATTCCTGGTCACCTCTCCCTGGTCTGCTCCCTTCTGCAGCCTCTCTTCAGCCTCCACAAAACTGCACCTTCACCTGAACTGCAGCCTTGGTGTTTGTACTTGAAAGTTCCTATGAACTGGGTTTAGGGAATAAAGACAAAACAGAGGCAAAACAGCCACACCATTAAGAATATGTGTCCCCCTGGTACTGTGCAGCTGGGGCAGCTCTGCAGGCTGCCTTTCTGGGCTTAGCCTCTTGTGCCTGTGGACTTAGATTAAGGTGACCAGATGTCCCGCTTTTGGCGGGACATTCCCGATTTTTAACAATTTGTCCCGCGTCCCGTGGTGTTTTTAAAAAGTCCCGATTTTTGGAAAGAGAGATATGTACTACTCTTTGTAATACTTTAAGAAATAATAATAATAATAATAATAATAATAATAATAAAGAACCCCCACCCCCACCCCACCGCCGTCAATGGTGTCCCGCTTTACCAATGTTAAAATCTGGTCACCTTAATTAACTTAGATCTAGATTCCCTGGCCGCCAGCAGCCCTGTGGACCTCATTTCCACAGTTGGTGTTACATGTGTCTGCAAGGGATTCAGACTTGGTGCAGTGCAAGTTCCTTCTGACCCTCTCATCCTGGTGGTCAGAGGTCTCTCTGCAACCCAGATCCCCAGTCCTACCATTCTCCAGGTGTCCTGTGCCCTCTCCGGCTGTGGATTGTTTCAGCAACTAGCTGTATCTAATTCTCCAATTTTGGTGGCTGTTACAAGATTTAGTTGCTCCTTCTATCTGCTCCATGAGAAGGTGCGAGACAAATCTGCCTGTTGGCCGCCGTTTTTCTCTGTGCTAAACATTTTATATACTGTGTCTGACTCAATCTTCACAGTTACTCTGTGAGGTAGGTTCTATAGTCCTGTGCTTTACATATCAGGACAGAGACACTTAGAATAACTGCCTAACTTGCTTAGGACGCTGTTAATCCGTGGAGACCACTCCATGCACAGGCAATCTGGTTGCAAAGCAAGTGCCCCCTCAAAATATCTACTCATCATGGATGTTTACATAAATTTTAATTAAGCATTGCATTAAATGTCTATTTTTTATTTTTGGCATTTTGTGTTGTTGTTTGTTTGTTTTTCTTTTTATCCTCACTCAAGGATATTCATTCTACTGATTTTTATGTATTATTTGTTAAATTGATTGGGGTGACATTGGTCAACATGAACATGTAGGTTTCAGGTGTGGGTTTCTCTGTTGTAAGATTTGTACATTGCACCATGTGCCCACCACTGAAAGTCCTATCTTCTCCTGTCACCAACTCCTTTTTTAAATTACTCATTTTGGAGAAGTAACAGATGTGGAAAGAAAAATGATGTGTATTGTTTTTAGAAAGCTAAGACTGGAATAGACATTCAACCACAATCCTGTTAGGTGTTATTCTGGTTTTACATATAAAAATACTGAAACCACAAATTAGTAACTATTAAGGTCAGAATATGAAACTAAATCTGACTGTCTGGCTTAAATCATTGTTATTATTGTGTCTATTTATTTTTTATTGTATCACATCGTCATGGTATTTGAGTAATTATTAAACATATAAAACAAGAAGGATAGCCTGGCTGTGTGGCTCAGTGGTTGAGTTCCCAGTCAGGGCACATGCCTGAGTTGCAGGCTCCATCCCCATTGTAGAGCATACAGGAAGCAAGCGATCAATGATTCTCTGTCATCATTGATGTTTCTCTCTCTCTCCTCCCTTCCACTCTGAAATATATATATATATATATATATATATATATATATATATATATATATATAGTCTAGAAGAATAGTATAATTGCAATAACCATAATAAATATCGAAGGTGAAATGTAGACTACTGTAAAACTTAATCTTACATATAAAGAGGCAATGGGAAGTGAAAGATAATAAAAGTTCATGGGAGAAAAGATAGAAGGAAAGTGAGGGAAAGGTGACCACATTATAGTTTAAGAGAAGGTTGTTTTATGTTCATATGTTCTTTCAACCGAGTGTAATAGATCTCTAAATCCCTGTGTTTCCATGATTATGGACGGAAAGTACTTCCCCAATATAGAAATTTGATAGTTTTCTTATTTGAGAAATGGTATCACATAAAAGGCAGAATCACATCAGTTTCAAATACATTATGGAAATTGTTGAAAATGTTCTTTAAATGTATTTGGAAACCTTACAAAATAAAAAGTTTTAGTGAATACTATGTGACATCATGCTATTTAAATAAAACCTCTCATTTGATTGCAATTTTCTCTTGTCTCACTTTTAATCTTTATATCTAAAGCTATTTTATACATTTAACATTTAGAGCACTTAAAGAAATTACTTAAAGAGTAATTTAAAGAAATTGCTTTAAAATGCTTAAAGAAATTAAATGATCTGTATGTCAATATGAACTCTGAAGCAGAACAAAGAAATAAAATACTAGGCTCTGACACAACCCAAATATTACCTTTCAAAGCTTGGAAGGTCTCCCTTTGAATTGCAGAGTGGGAGGTGTAGGCATTCTCTCTCAACATGCCTGCAGGTCTGGGGGAAAGTTGGCACAGAGCAAACACTTGGACTCCTTAGGGCAGCACCCTCCTTTGTTCTCTGGGAGAAAGATTGCTATTCTAGGTACAGTGCTGGTTTGCTACAGAAAGCTGGTTCTTTTACACTTTCTGGTTGTCTATTATGGAAGCTTGCGAATGTACCTTTTCTTGTTGTTAGTAAAGCAGAAAAATGGAGGTGGTTTGGGAGTGGCTGTAGTGGTTCTTTTTTCCTGCATTATTTAAGGATCTTATGTATAGAGCAGCAGAAGACAACTACGGGGTTCTTAGTTATCAGAAAGCAAAAATTTAAAAAAAGAAAAAGGCCAAAATGAGAAAGGTGCAGTATGTCTAATCAAACTAAAAATAATGGTGGTCCACGTATTTCCCTTACTTGCTCAAGTTAATCAAGACAATAATATTTAATTTTACAGTGAAACATGGTGGGGTTAGTTTCTACTTAATTTTTTACCCCAGAAGGGCTGTCAGCAGCACAGCATCAGTGCCATTTTAAATATTCCACCTTTATTGTGCTTTTTAAAATGACATTCTCCCTAGGTACCCCATTTCCCCCGTGTACTTAACGTAAGGCCAAATGCTGTGCTTTTTTGTGATATGATGAAGTCCTCTGCCCATCTCTCTGATACTATCTCGTCTTCCTTAACCATGTTGCTCCATCAATAGGACACTCTTTCTATTCCTGCCCTACGGACTTTGTGAAGCTATTTCACTTTCCTGAAATTTCCTTTTCTGGTTTTGCATGTGTGGTTTTTCTTGTCATTTTTGGGCTCCGGTTGCACACCATCTCTCAGAGAGGCCTCTCAGGAGCACCCACTGAAACGCAACCCTCACTCCACACATCAGCCTCACTGTGTGACATAGTTTTAATTCTCTGCACAGGACCTATTGCAATTTGCCTTTTATTTCTTTGTTTACAGTCAATCATAGGGACGATGTCTGTCTAAGGATCATCACATGACAAGCATTCTATAAGTATTTGTTAAAAAAATTAATATTGTGGAGAATCATTAAGCATGGTCAGATGGCAGAATGAGAACATTAAGGTACTTTCTATTCTTGAAAAATCCTATGATTATTATGAACTGTATCTTATACCTTTGTCCTATGCAAATTCATTTTAGATGAACCATTGAGACTAAAGAGAATAATTTGGAACTTTGGGTATGATTAACCAGTTGATACTCATATGTTATTCAAAACAAACATTTTTTTTTAACATTGCTGAATAAATTGCAAAGTACAGGTGTCTTTAGTTAGGTGTAAAGGATGTTGGAGCTAGGCAATTAGAATGTATTTTCTATTTTACCTTAGGAGAACAGTATGACCTATGCAGTTAAAATTCAATGTAAATTTTCTCTTCCCTTAAATTATGTTCCTTTTTGAAGAATTGCTGTTGCATGGATCAGAGAATGATAAAAAAGCATGTTTTTATTATATTTGCACTCAGTTCTTTGCGCTTATTATTATAATAGACTTCCAAATAGGAAAAGGAAAATAGCTTATAGTTGGTATATGCAAGACATATAAACTCCTGAGATTATGTAGAATTCTGAAAGCGTAGGCAAAGAAAACCTTGTACAAATCTAGAACATTAATTTACTTTGAACTTATTTGAGAAAACATTATTTTTCCAAGAAAACAAGCAAATAAAAAATACTACATGACTCTTTTAAAATAAAATATCACTCTTTGAATAACTTTCTCTATTAGTGATCTCCCAATCCCCAGCTATGTAATTTTCCTCTCCTGCTCATTGACAAATAGGCAATTTGGTGAAAATTAAGAATTACTGGTCTGTGATACAAAGCCCTTTTTTATTTCATATTAATTAATGAATATGAAGATAAATGATAAATGGGCAGCATTGCTAGGTATTATTAAATGCATAAAATTTTTATTTAGGAGTGGCATCAGGTCAAAACCATCTTACATTTTTCTTTATTCCCCCTCCCCCCCCCAAATTGCACACATTTAAATTATAAACAGTAAAAACTCCCTCATCAGGTTTGTTATTGGAGAGGCTTTAGGGTCAGAAAACAAGTCCCAGCTGTCCTACCATTTACTACCATTTACTACGCGGCAAACTTGCTTCCTGACATTCACCTCTGTGGGTTTCAGTTCCCTCATCTATAAAGGTGAGAGGTGGGCTTGTTTTCTTAGGTCTCCTCAGCTCTGACCTGCTGTGATTGCTTCCTTCGGCCTTTTCAGTATGTCTCATCAAAAGTAAGTTTCTCCATTTTTAAACTTTCTGTATCTCTATTCAAAACTATACTTCTCAGGTTTCCTTCTCTATTTCAGCGGTCAGCAAAATGTTCATGGGGATTGAGCGTCCCATCGTTATTCATTTATTCAAATTCTCTTCTTCACTGGCAGACTGTAGATGATGGCAATCATGATAGCTGGGGTCAGAGAATCCCTGAGTACCGTTGCCTACGGTGATCATGCCATAGACTCTATGGATGATATAGAATAGAAAAGCTTGATATCTCTGTCCTTGTGGTTAGTAATTGGCTACAAATACTCATCTCTACCAAAAATACAGCGCTGGTCATTTGTAGATGAAACATTGGGGCATGTGAAGTTCCCTTTTGAAGTTAAGAGCTGATTGTCACTCTGGGTTATACCAGCAGACTACTCTATTGTAAAAGCTATTCTTGGACACAGTTGGGGCTCATTGGTAAGAACAGGGACAGCAGCTGTGTCATGTTTATCTATCAACCTTAGCTCTTATTAACCTTCATGTTGGCTACTAAGTCTTCTTTCCAGATACTATCAACTCTTACTTAACCTTGTCTGAGACCCCAAATTCAATTGTAGCTCAGATATTCTCAAAGTGCTTTTATGGGAATGGGATTTGGAAACTGAATTAGAGTACCAGAATAGAATGCCAGTTTCATTTTCATACAGTATGTTTAAACATCAAATGGGAATCTAAGTCCCTGAGGAAAGCTGAGAAAACATAATTAATTATCACTAATTTTATGTGAGACTCGCATAATATAATTAATTCAAAACTTACAGTGAGAATTGAGCATTTAAAGCTTTGATCACTATTAGGTTATTATTGTTACACGCCTGGTAACAGAGAGAGGCAGGCCTATTATTAGAATCAGGTTCACCCCATTGCTGTCAGATACCGATGATGCTGATCTCTTTCAGAGAGTCTTGTTATTCTTCATAGCTTCCCACCAAAGCAGCAGATAACAGTTGGTACTAGAAAAAAAGAGAGAAAAATAAAAGCAAAAATTTTCCCAGATTCCGTCAAGGTCGTCTATGGTTCTTTTTCCCTATTATTAGGATTTTGGGACCTATGAGGTTCCCTAAATCAAAAAGGTATCAGTTTTATGGAATATCAGGTAAGCTTTGCTAAGGTAGCATTAACAAGTCATAGATATTTTATTCTGATAAAGTACTGGATACAGGCATCAAAAGTTTTGTGATTAGCTGTTGAAAATTTATGTAGTCTTCAAGAGAATGTGGGAGAGAATTTCCAAAAGATTGTAGATGTTAAAATTAATTGTGATATAAGAAAAGCAATACTGGATATAGAAGGAAGATTTTCAGAAACCATTAGATATAATAATTTATTGTGAAAGAAATATAGTAATTCTGATACTGTCTATTTAAAAGTAGAATGGTTAAATAGACTAGCAGAAACTCAATATTTTAAAAAATATTTTTATTGATTTCAGAGAGTAAGGAAAGGGAGAGAGAGATAGAAACATCAATGAGAGAGAATATTGATTGGCTGCCTCCTAGACACCCCCCACTGGTGATCAAGCCCACAACCCAGCCATGTGCCCTTGCCTGAAATCAAACCTGGGACCCTTCAGTTTGCAGGGGAATGCTCTATCCATTGAGCCAAACTGGCTAGGGCAGAAACTCAATATTTCAACTTAAAGTTGGCAAAATGTCAGCATTGAAAGTAGCAATTTTGTTTTCTTATACAGAATAAAACAAAATGCTCGCTTTTATATCTTGAGTAATGACAAGATGCAAATGAGCTACTGGTGATTATAAATTCAGATTCTGTTTTCATGCTGTATTCTGTATATATGATTAAAATTTTATATATATATATTATATATATACTAGGGGCCCAGTGCACAAAAATTTGTGCACTCGGGGGGGTGGGGGTCCCTCAGCCCGGCCTGTGCCCTCTTGCAGTCTGGGACACCTCGGGGGAGATGTACACCTGCTGGCATGCCTGACCAGCCTGAGTGAGGGTCTGAGGGCCATTTTCAGGCTGCCCACAGCCCCTTCAGGGTTCGTGCACTGGAGGGTGGGAGGGCTGGTGAGTGCAGGCCTGGACATTTCCCACCAGAGGGCCCACAATCGCACACGCCTGGTGGGCCCACACCGCTGAGGGGACACACCTAGTGCAGAGCTGGGTGGCGAACCAGGGGTGGACGCTGGTGCAGGATCCCTCGGTGGGGCCCTGCTGCTGAGCAAACACACCCGGGGTGGAGCCGGGCAGCGGACTGGCTTCGCATTCTCCACACTGTGCAGCAGACACTCCCGCACGCCCCCGAGGAGGCCCCTGGGGCAAAGCCAGGCAGCAGACCCAGGACAGCTGCTCCTGCACACCCCACAGAGGCCCCCAGGGGGCAGAGCCAGGCAGTGGATCCTGGACAGGTGCTTCTGGATGCCCCGAGGAGGCCCCAAGCCGGAACCCCCTCTACTGAGCTGACACACCTGGCACAGCTATGCCAGCCAAACAGACTCCCAGTGCAGAGCTGCCTTGCCAGCCTCCATCTTGGCTGGGTTAATTTGCATACAGCCACTCTGATTGGCTGGTGGGCGTGGCCATGAGCAGAGACTCAGCCAGCCTAGGCAGGCAGTTGCAACAGAAGCCTCTGGTTTCTCTAGCTCCATAGCTGCCAGCCTCCATCTTGGCTGGGCTAATTTGCATACAGCAGCTCTGATTGGTTGGTGGGCGTGGCTTAGGTGTCTCGGGTAATGGTCAATTTGCATATTACTCTTTTATTAGATTAGATGTTTTAAGTGGTATCTCCTTGTAGAAATTAATTAAGCAATATCACTGCAATCACTAATTTAAAAGGTCAAATTAGATTTCCTTTCAATAATATATATATAATTATAAAACTATAATTAAATATGTATATTTTAAAACTTTAAAAATAGTATAATAGAGAAACATTACTGGGAATGAAATCCCTGCCATGTACTACTGCCTTGGACACTAATTAATTTTATGTCCCCAGGAAATGCAAATAAAGCACTTGAATTAGGAAAAAAAATTCCCCATATCAAATGTTTCATGAGAAATGATAGCACCTGATGATTATGAACTTTGTATAATTTGTTTTGCAAAGAACAGAAAGAAAATCTTTAAGCTGATGATAATACTACTTAGTATTTATTGATTTATCACATTATTCTAGACACTGTGCTAAGTGCTTTACATTCAAGTTCTTATTTTATTTTTCTAGTAGCCTTATAAGATAGGTACTGCTGTTATTTTATAGCTGCAAAATAGGCTTAAGAAGATGAAATAATTTGTCAAGGTCACACAGGTAGTAAGTGTGGAAGCGGGACCTAATTCTAGTTTCAGGCTCTTACTCTCCACACTCTTTTTATTATAACCTTTATATAGATTGCAGCCTATTCAGGAGAGCTAAAAATAGTAGTAATTTTAACTGTATATAAATAATTAAAATCAATATATTATTCTTTTCTACAATGTATTAATAATTTGGAGTGAGCATCTTAAGTTATTCCAGCTAACATTTTACCTAAAATCCTGACATGTGAATCTTGATTGGATTCTGATACCTTTTGAACTTTAATATCTATCAGTAGACCAAGTTATATTTGATATAGAGCACATGTTCTCCATAAAGATTCTCATTCATTAATGGCTAGATAAACTTTTTTTTATAACAAATTAAAAAACAAATGGCTGTGCTAACAGTTTTTCAGGGGTTGAAAGAGTACCTTTGACCTGAGGCAAATAGACAATGGTACTACTATGAATGCCTGAGTCTTTCAGTGTAGAAGTATCAAATTATGGTTAAGGACTTCAAAAGTCGCAGTATTATAGCTGAAGTAATTGTCACGTAAGCAAAAATTTAATCATTTTCATCTTTCAAATCAGAGCTACTTGTTTGTCATTGCTTCCCAAGTATATTGATACTAATAATCCTAAATGATTTTTTAAAGTTGGAGGGCACATCTAGCTTTTCTCAGCAAAGAAGCAAGTTTCTGCATATAAAACCATTGTATTCAATGGATATTCCTCTACTCGTAGCTAAGAAAACTCAGCTAAAACAAATAAAAACATTATCTTATTGATATAGTTCCATTTGTTGATTTTTTAATTTTGTTTTTCTTGCCTGAGAAGACAACAGAAAAAAATATTGCTACAAGAAATGTCCAAGACTTTACTGCCAATATTTTCTTCTAGGAGATATATAAATTTATTTCAGAGAAAAAGGAGAGGAAGAGAGATAGAAACATCAATGGTGAGAGAGAATCATTGATTGTCTGCCACCTGCATGCCCCTGACTGGGGATCCAGTCCACAACCTAGACATGTGCCCTTGACAGGAATGGAACCCAGGACCCTTAAGTCCATAGGCCGACACTCTATCCACTGAACCAAACCAGCTAGGGCCTAGGGTTCTTATGATTTGGAGTCTGACATTTAAGTCTAATCCAGTTTGGGTATATTCTTGTGTATAATGTAAGAATGTGCTCTAATTTCATTATTTTTGCATAGTATCTGTCCAATTTTACTAACACCATTTATTGATTTGATATCTTTGCCCCAATGTGTGTTCCTGCCTCCTTTGTCTAACATCAATTAACCATAAAGATGTGGGTTTATTTCTGGGCTCTCTATTCCATCCCATTGATCTGTATGTTTATTTTTATGCCATTACCATATAGTTTTGATTACTTATGGCCTTGTAGTATAGTTTGACATATAGTGTGATTCCTCCAACTTTGTTTTTCTTTCTCAAGATTGTTGTGGCTATTCAGTGTCTTTTGTGGTTCCATATAATTTTTTGGAATATTTGTTCTAGTTCTGTGAAATATGTCATTGGTATCTTGGTAGGCATTATATTGAAAATATAGATTGCTTTGGGTAGTTTGGACATTTAAATAATATTCTTCCTATCCATGAATATGATATATGCCTCCATTTATTTGTATTTTCTTGTGTCTTATAATTTTTTGAGTATGGGTATTTTACATTCTTGGCTAAATATATTTGGGAGAAAGTATTCATCAGTGATGCATCTGATAAGTGGTTAATATCCAAAATCTATAAAGAACTTGTAAAAATCAATACCAAAAACAAACAACAAAAAAAAATGCGCACAAAAAACCCCCCACAAACAATCCAATTTAAAAATGGGAAATGGACCTGAATAGAAACTTCTCCAAAGGGAATAAGTTTGGACCAACAGACATATGAAAGGATAGTCAGCATCATTAATCATCAGAGAAATACAAATTAAAACCACAATGAGATATCACCTGATACCTGACAGAATGAATATCATCAATAAGTCAACAAATAATAAGTTTTGGTGATGATGTAGAGAAAAGAGAAGCTTCTTGTATTACTGGTGGGGCTGCAGATTGGTGGGGCTGCAGATTGGTGCAGCCGCTATGGAAAACAGTATGTAGTTTCCTCAAAAAATCATCAAAAAAATGAAACGACTTTATGACCTAGTGATTCTACTTCTGGTCATTTATCTGAAGAAACCTGAAACACTGATTAGAAAGAATGTATGCACCCCTATGTTCATTGCAGCGTTATTTACAAAAGGCAAGATTTGGAAGCAGCCAAAGTGCCCATCAGATGAGTGGATTAAAAGTCATGGTACATTTACACAATGGAATACTAGTTGGCCATAAAAAAGAATGAAATTTTACCTTCTGTGACAGAATAGATGGACCTGGAAAGTATTATGCTAAGTGAAGTTCGCCAGTCAGAGAAAGAAAAATACCATATGACTTCACTTATATGTGGAATCTAGTAAACAAAATAAAAAAAAAAGTAGAAACAGACTCATAGATACAGAAAATAGACTGACAGATGTTAGAAGGGGGAGCTTGAGGGATGGTTGAGAAGGTGAAGGGATTAAACAAAAAACAAACAAACAAAAGACATAGACACAGGTAGAAGAGGATCAAAGGAGCATAAATGTGATGGAAGGAGACTTGACTTGAGGTGGTTAACGTGTTAGGTAGGAAGTTAGACTTGAAGAGCTGAGGTGGGGCCTGCCATGGGTCCTGAACTGGGGTGGGCCAACATTGCCTTCAGACCGCCTCTGTGGGTAGCACAGTGGACTGCCAGCGGGCAGGTTCAGAGCCAGCTGGTTCTTGGCGACAGCTCAGAGGGAAAACCCATGACCTCAATGCCAATGCAACCTTTCTAAGGCCCTGGACTAATTATAATAACATTTGCATTTTGGTTTTGACCCCACCCCTGTGGGTTTTTCTGTATGCATTATGACATTATGGGAAAGGGCATATCCAGAAGATATATAGTTTCTGTCAGTCATCCCTGAATGCAAATGAAAGGCTCTACCCAGAAAATCCCTCTTTTAAACCCAGGAATTCTGAGTCTCTCCTCTTCTCTTCTCTTCTCTTCTCTTCTCTTCTCTTCTCTTCTCTTCTCTTCTCTTCTCTTCTCTTCTCTTCTCTTCTCTTCTCTTCTCTTCTCTTCTCTTCTCTTCTCTTCTCTTCTCTTCCTCCCTCCCTCCCTCCCTCCCTCTCTCTCCACTCCTTGTTGCTTCACTTTCATTTTCATTGACCTTAACATCTTTTCTGTGTTGACAAAAAGAATCAAGGTCTCAAGCAGTAACTCCAATGGACAGCAAACACACAATGCCAGATGCATTATAGAATTGCATACCTGAAAACTATATACTTTTATTAACTAATGTCACTCCTGTAATTCCAATAAAATATATTTAAACTTATCTTAGTAAATAAGCCTTGCTTGGAAATAACTTCCACTTTTTTTCCATAGTGTGAATTGCCTAAGAAAGATTTAGTTCTCATAAAATATTAACTGAGCAACAACTGAGCTAGTTTGCAATATAGATGCAACAGATGATAATGCTGATGAACCTTATGGAAGCCAAGTATTTTGCAGTCATTAAAAATGTATTTCAATTAGTTCTAAAGTTTATTTGGGCTAAAGTAAGTCTTTATCCTGTGAGAGAGATCCATTTTCTTAGAGAAAGCTTCCTAAAAGCAGAGACTAAAATGCAAAGAAAAAGCAGGGGCACTTAAAGCTTATTTCATGCCAACTAGACAAGTCAAATACAAGGATATATATTTTTTGATATGTAACAAAGAAAAACAAAGGAAAAAAATCTTGAAGACTTTGGGCAGTGTACTGTCTTAGTTAATTATACAATCAGTACATACTTTAAAAAATATATATATTTTATTGATTTCAGAGAGATAGGGAGAGGGAGAGAGAGAGAGATAGAAACATCAATGATGAGAGAGAATCATTGATTGGCTGCCTCCTGCACACCCCCTACTGGGAATGGAGCCTACACTTCTGGTATATGTCCTGCCCAGGAATCAAACCAGTGACTTCTTGGTTCCTGGGTTGATGCTCAACTGCTGAGCCACACCTGGATGGACAATCAGTACATAATTTTATTTTACATTCACAATCTTCAAATCTTTGATGTTTCTGGAGCAGCTTAATTTGAAGTACTTATAAAATAATTCATGAGGGCTATATTTCAGACATAATCTAAAGTAGTTTAAACAATTTATTGAGTATTTTAATTTCTAGAACAAAAAAGTGAGCATTTAGAAAGAATGATTCTACAATGTTTTATGTCCCATAGATTTGCATTTTTTCTTTAGCATAGGAAAAATGGGAATAATTTTAAACATGACTATAATGCCAATTTAATTTTTCTACCAACACCAACTTCAGCACTTACCCATTCTGAATTTGAAATCAAAATGCTTTGAATTCAGCTTATGAGCCTCTTTGTTTTTTGGAGGAAAGAACCACTAAAGCAAAGTGAAGAGAAAGAGGAGATAATAGAGCTTGGAAGCAACCTTTTGGCAAAGAGGAACAAGAGCAGTGGAATAATTTAATTGCTCATCAGCTAATTATACGGTATTATAATGTTAATGTGTCTTCATCATGACAATGTAATAGGTATGGATGGAAGCATATGAAAAAGAAAGTGTTGATGTAGTAATTATAAGTAAGAGTGGAACTGTTAGAGTAATTATAATGCTTCATCAGGTAATTAAGGTATTGTTCAACTTGAGATCAGGAACAAAGAGTGAAAAAGTTAAATATTGAAGGACATGCCTTTGGCATTCCAGATGAGCCTTTGCAGAGAATAGGGTATTCTATGCTGATTTACTTATTTCCTGGTTCCCTTTTTCATAATTTATTATCTTTCAGTTGCATAAGATATGAAAGAGCCCAGTAATTTGAGAGTGACATGCTACTGATGGTTAAATTTTTTATATAGCATGATCCATGTTGCTGCTATTTCTTTTTTGGTTTTGACTCATTTTGTACTCCCGAGGTCATTAAATAAACTAAAAACTTAAAAAGTTAAACAAACTCAAAGTGAAATAATATATGTGAACAATTCTATAAGCTGAAGGTGGTCATTTTTATTTTTTAATATACTTGAGCTGTTCCTTCTGAGACATATTTGGCAGTTACCACTTTATTTTTATATCAATGGGTAACATGATTTTTTTCCCAAAATTTGTTAGCTGAGAAATATCTACTTATTATACAGATCTTTGAATGGACTAAAAAGAAAAACAGCAACAAGTAAACAGGGCAACAGGTGGTAGGCAGCTACAATTTCATATCCATTTGCCAATATTTTTGTAGTACTAGCTGAGTGGTCATGCATATGCCAAACTGTTCTGAAGATTTTATATATATTAACAAATTATTTCTATTTCAATTCTATTGCTATCTATACATATTCTACCAGAGCAGAAATTAAATAAGTTGGCTAAGATAACATATCTCCTAATGGTAGAACTAGGATTTGAACCCGAGTGGTCTAGTGTCATACTGTGCCAATTCTACACTTCTCCCAGCTGTCTATCCAGAAGTTTGTTGGAAGAATTCCTGAGAGGTTT
>PVJC01004923.1:33639-60930 GCA_004026665.1 Murina feae
CCCCCAACCCCGCGCCCCAGGAGGAAAGATTACAGACTTAGTTTAGAGTCCAATCACAAACAGCCTGAAGGCCCAAACGAGAAATTCACAGAGAAGCTCATTAACTTGTACTACCCGGTATATATGGATTTCAGAAATACTTATGGTGAACACATATAGGAGCAAGGATGCTAGATATGGGGGTTAATGTAGGACACTTAGCAGAGGATTCAGAAATAACAGTGCTCTCCTGTAATAACCTGGTTATTATTTAACCGAAAGGAGTGAAAGGGGAAATTAAATACAGTATAGGCATGCCATTAATACAGCTTTGAGAAAAGGCTGCATTTAACATTCTCCAAGTCTATTCCCTGCTGATTGATGGAGAAAGGGACTGGATGCATGTCCAATAAGGTCCAAGGGACAGTCACACCTGGAAACAGGTAATTGGCCAGGGTGGGTGTGGCCACTACAAGCCCACAAAATCATAAAATATAAACTTCCACACAAAGTAAGTTCGGCCCTTCTTTGCGCTCTGGGCTCTCAGATCCGGGGCACCCAGCCCTCTTGGGACTTCTGCTGCAGGGGCGTGGTCCCCTGCATCCACTTGGCTCATGGGCTCCCCACATGCCTAATGGACTTTAATCTGGCCTGAATACTAAACCACACTCAGTGCTGCATGGAACAGAAGCTCCAGGCGCTGGCCCTCTTTCTGGATCTACTGGACTCCCAGCTAACCTTTCAGGATTGGTTTAAGGGGCAGAGGATTTTGGAACCCGAGAAACGTGACTCCATGCCAGTAAACCCTTCTTCCACATCCCATCCCCCCACGGGGGCTTCTGAAAATGCTTCTCTCAGTGGTGCCCCAAGCACCTCACTCCCCCAAATGAAAGTAGAGTCTCAAACTACTACATTAAGTTGTTTTCAAACTAACAAAAAAGGACCATAATTCTGAGACTATAATTCCTGCTGAAATTTTATCGTGTTGCTTTATAAAATCATCAATATTAATAATTTCATATATTCTGTATAAGGAACTATGTTTTTTTGCTCTCTGTTCAAATATTCACATCCGATTGTATTATTTGGAAGATAAGCTACATAATTGAGAAAAAATATATAAGCATTTTCTTTTTAAATCAATAGGGACAAATAATGACAGTTATATTCCTTTAATTGATGAAATAATGGTATATTATTTCCCATTAGCAAAAATTAAACTTCAACATAAACCATTATAAAAGCAACACACATTTTAAAGGAAGAATTATAGAGAAATACTTATGATCTAGGATAGTTCAAACTTAAAAAATAACACTTAAACATTAGATTCTTAAGTCATATATTCACAAAATTGCATGTGCTTTGTAGATGTCTACTTTCTTATCTCCATGTTCTATTGAGCTACTTACAATTTAGAAGGAAAAACACCTTAACCCTGAGTGAAGTAGCTCCCTTAAATTTGGGGAAATGCATATAGGAGACACATAATTCTATCAGAGGGAGAAGGTGGATGAGCATGTTTTGTAGTGAGGCGCGCAGCTGAAAACACAATCAGGAAGCTCTGGTTGGAATGACACGGACTCTTTCAGGGGATTTGTGAGGTGTCACCTCTATAGTAGAAGGAGCAAAGGCTCTAGAGCCAGAATGTTCCCAGGAACTGACTCAATTAACCTCTCTGAACCTTATTTTCTCTTGTGATAGAGGTAATAATAAATTCTGTCTTGCAGGCTTGTTGGAAAATTAAAAATCCATATTAAAATGGTTCTCACAGAAGCTGGCACATGTAATTTCTCAGTTAAAACTGGCTATGATTGTTGCTATTCAGCCTCAGAGTTACTGAACAATGCTTAGTGCTATTTAATAAGATGTTATTAAAAGTGTATAACAAATCCATAAAATTAAGACTTTCTTTTAATATATTAATTACAGTTGTTCCCAATCTGTAATGTAAAAAGGTGCCCTAGCCAGTTTGGCTCAGTGGATAGTGCTTCGGCCTGTGGATTGAAAGGCTGGGTTCCATTCAGGCCAATGGCACATGCCCAGGTTTCAGGCTCGATCCCCAGTGGGGGCCGTGCAGGAGGCAGCAATCAATGATTCCCTCTCATCATTGATGTTCCTACCTCTCTCTCCACTTCACTTCCTCTCTGGAATCAATAAAAAATATATTTTATAGATTTTTAAAAAATGTATTATTAAAAAAATAAAGTGTAGTCATGTAAACTACTCTCCTCACTTCAAGAAGCATCACAAAAGGTGAAGAATTACAGTTTTCAGAGGTGAGCTTAACAAAATAAGGAAACTAATGCTATTTCTAACTCGATGACAAAAGGTTTTGTTGCTAATGATTCCAAGATAATGAACATTAGGCATATAATCAGAATTCTTTACAGCACAGTGACAGTCCTTAGAAAACACACACACACACACACACACACACACACACCACACACAGGGCTTACAGAGCATATCACCTTATAATCACACATTTATTTACCTTATAGACATACTGAACACTCACTAATTTTGTTAGGGGTTTCCTCTGTTAGACTCTGGGAATCATAAAGGTAGAAGTTGTTTCTTTCATTTTTATGCCCTCCAAAAACTAGCATAGCACTTGGCATCTACACTAATAAAAGGGTAATATGCAAATTGGTCAGGATGCCCTCACAGTATCAACTAAACAGCAGGCTGCATGGGGTGACCAACCCGGCAGGAGGGGTTAGTGAAGGATGACCAAACAGCAGGCTGAGTGGGGCTACCAGGCCTGCAGAGGGGGGCAGTGAGGGGTGACTAAGCCAGCAGGGGGGGAAGTTGGGGGTGACCAGGCTGGCAGGGGGGACAGTTAGGGGCAATCAGGCCAGCAGGCAGAGGCAGTTGGGGTGATCAGGCAGACACGCAGTTGAGCAGTTAGGAGCCAACGGTCCCGGGTTGTGAGGAAGATGTCCGACTGCCAGTTTAAGCCTGATTCTGGCAGTCGGACATCTTCTAAGGGGTCCCAGTTCGAAGAGTGTGCAGGCTGGGCTGAGGGGACCCCAAGCCCAATGCACGAATTTCATGCACTGGGCCTCTAGTATATAATAAGTAAATGAGTGAACTTTTATCAGGTTTGGAGACAGAGTCAGGGTTAAGAAGGATGTTGATCCTATAAATTCATTATAATTCATGAATTACCAATTTTCCAGAAGGTACGTTTCATTCTCTAAACAAAATATGTATGTATCACAATGATGATAAACACACATATTTATATTATACTTCATTTTACTTTTCCTCCCTTGCCTTGCCATTCCTTAGAGGCAATGTTTATATCTAGGGAACAATGAGAAACATGATTTAAAAAGAGTATATTTGATCATTTTTTTAGATAACTGAAAACAATGTATTTCCTGTAGTTTTTATTTCAGTACAGCATTTAACTGAGCAGTATTACCCATAAATATAAAATGCACCTTCCTCTCTATAAATTTAACATCATAATTTCTTGATGTGTGAAAGTGGAAGGAACTTTACCAATGCAATTGCTTCCGTAGTGAGAGAGAAAGAAAAAGGGCTAGAAAGTCTTTCTTCTTTTCCTTCAGGAGGGGGAAGAAATGAAGAAAAATAAGGGGGATGAATGAGCAACCCATACAGCTTTGAGAGTTGGAACATTCAAAGTGGATAAATAAGACATGTCTCAAAAAGATGTATTTTAGACAGACATATTTGTGAACCCTAATTATTTTTGTTGCAGTCACAAGCTTTGCTGGCTACGCTAGTGACCTAGTAAAGGCAGGGCTGAGCTGGATCCCAGACACAGTAAAAAGCCTAGGAGGAGCCTAAATGCAGGGGCATATTTCAGTAAACTTACAGAATCTCTAAAGCCCAGCCAGTGAGGCTCAGTGGTGGAACACTGATCTATGAGCCAGGAGGTCACAGTTTGATTCCTGGTCAGGGAATAATGATTAGCTCTTTCCAAGTTATTTATCGTCATACAACTTCAATTATGATTGTAAAATAAGAAAAAAATTTTTATAATATTTTGATTATGTTGATAAAAAAGTTAGCATTTGATAAATTATTTCCCCAAATGCTTTCATTTATTAATCTCTATACTTAATTTAACTGGAAATAGTTTCAAATTTGTACATTCCATTAACTACTCTTCTAAATAAATATTTGCTTATTATTTTACACAGTAGCTTAGTGACTTTTTCTGAGGGATTTATTAAATTACATTATACTATCTCTTAGGTTTTATTTCCCCATCAACCATTATCTCTAAAGGATAGCTTTCCTTTGTCAGAGTAATACTTTAAAGAATAAAAATTTTTTAAAAAGTAAATTTTATTTAAAAAAAAACAGAACAAGAATCATAACCATCAACACTTTCTTATTACTTGTAGGACAAGAAACTAGAGAAAATTTCTATCAAAATGTCAGCTAAAGAAGCCATTTTACTTACTTGATATTTATTATTTATTTATTTATTTATTTATTTGTATTTTATGTAAGAATAACCTAATAAGTCAAACGCTAAGTTAGTTGTCTGCCTGCCTCCTTAACCATCATTAAATAGAAAACAGAGAAAAGCAAA
Organism: Murina feae; assembly: GCA_004026665.1. Taxonomy (NCBI): domain Eukaryota; kingdom Metazoa; phylum Chordata; class Mammalia; order Chiroptera; family Vespertilionidae; genus Murina; species Murina feae. The sequence goes on from PVJC01004923.1 coordinate 38,195, forward strand.
TATAGGTAAAGGAGAAAAAATGCATAATTGATATTTTCTACAGAGAAGTCTCTGGAGAGGCATGCAAAAGTGAGAAGAGAGATTAGTAGCATGACATACCAGCTTCTTTAATGTGTGAGTAATTACCTTTATTATGTGTAGACCCAGTGGGAAGCGTGCCATCTTCAGACTAGGGCAGTAGTCTGAACTTAAGAGGCAAGAAATAAGAGGTGTTTTATTTTATTATTATTTTTTTTGCATTTTATGAAATCTACAGTTGTTTAAAGGTTTTTGCTTTCTTCAGTAGTTAAATGGGGGTATATAATGATTCATTATTGCTTCTGACTTATTCAGATTTACTTTTACACTTTTGGTGACAGAGTGCTTTTCTTATATCGTTTAATTACAGAATCTTCACAACCTCATTTGGTATTAATATCCCCATTTTACACATGAGTAAACTCTAGCTCAGAGATGTTAAATAATTTACCAAAGATCAAGTAGCTAATAACTCTCAGAGATTATATTAAAATCTCATGACCTTAGAGCCAGTATTTTTAACTACCACCTAATACAGCTTTCATGTTGCTTTTATTCTTATTATTGCTGTTAATTCCCACATTTTAAATGTTATCCTTTTGTAACTTTTTACCATTTCATGGACATAAATTAAAATAACACAATTTATTTGTAAAATACTTACTTATAAAGTTTAAGAACCATGCTGGAAAGATTACATAATTTTCTTGTGTGTTTAAATATAAATCTTAGAGAAGGCTTATATTTTTAATATTTTAATATGTAGGCTCTTTGAAAAGTGAATAAAAATTTGTCCTTAGTTGTTTATCATTGATTTTAATACTCTGACATTATATTGTTTTGGATGCCTTGAGCTGCATCACTAAATTTAATGAAAAAGTATTTAATAATCCAAATGGTTGGCTACATACCCAGCTCCGCCCAGATCTCAGGGGTCCTCCAGCACCCTCATTAGACAAGTGGTTTGCAATCACTAATTTATTTTTGATGACCTATCTAAATGTACAAATAATAAATAGAAGATTTGGGAATAGAAACCAGTCCCCAGCATTATCACATGTTTTGAGATAGACTGAAATGGGACATTTTTATGTTTATGATGAGCATCACTTCCCCCTCTATTTATTTGGTTTTGAACTGCTGTAGGTAGGGCAGTAAGTGAAAGGACTCAAGGTTACTCAACCCTCAAGAGCCTTCCCCACCTCCTGTCAGTCCTTTCACTCTTGCTTTGAGGGTTTTGTTTGTTTTGTCTCCAGTCGCTCCTTCATTTCTTCTTTGTTACCTTTTTCCTTTCCTAAGAAAAATATAAAGCAAACTGAACTCCTTTCTCCCTTATTACATTCTAATTCACATATACATATTTCTTCCTGGCATTGCTTATTCCAGGAAACATTTTATTGCCTATCTACTTCCTTAGCTCTGAACTCAAGAATTGGTGTCTAAAGAAACCTGTAGGGTGGTAATAATACCCCCTCCTCCCCCAAAATAATATGCTACTAAACAAGTACTTTCTCTGCTATTATTTGTTTTGAATAAAGAAAAATATGATTTTCTCTACAGACTATTTTCTGAAAATTATGTCTATGTCTAAAACACCCCATGTGGTAGAAAAATGATGTTTAAACACATACTTATAAAAAGTAGTGAAGGTACTATAGTAAACAGGTCTCCATCAGTTGGTATTTGCTTGAATATGGAGCTGTTCATCTTTTAGTAGCTGATTGCAAACATATGTTGGTGTATTTTCAACTCCTAGTAAAATAGCTTGCTAAACTGTTCCTTTAAAGGTATGCCTCTACTGAATATACATTTTTCATTTCCAGTTTTTACAATAATATATCAAAGTAAACAATCTGTCTTGAAGTTAGAAAAAAAAATTACTGCCTTGCAATATCTGCTCTTTTCAAACTTTCAGTAGTTGTAGAATAAAGTAATTGTTGTACATCAACAAATTGTGCAAAGAGCTTGTGTTTTCAAAATCATAATCAGCAGAATCCATATATGGCATTTCCATATTGCTTTCTAACATCTTGGGTTTATTAGAGGGAAATTTAGTCAGCCAGAGGCAAAAAGAGTGCGAAATTAACTTGACATACATATCTGATGTTTTTTAGAATTTCTCAGTTTTGCGCTATAACCACCACATGGCAATTCGGAATAAACACACAGACCTACAGTGTCACTTCCAATTACCATATCACTGTAAATAGCTGTAGCTCACTGCAAACCCAGCCGTGACTCATTATCTTCTTGGATTTAACTGAGAAGGCATGCATCCGCACTGCATATGAAATGGCATGCTTGAACATTCCACACTCTCATTAATGGTCTGAATCTTGATTTACAGATTAATGGTCTATTTTCTTGAATAACAGTTAGCAATATTAATATACTTAGCAGTGTTGTTTGTGTTCAGGTTCAAAAAAGGCACCAAAGATAACAAAGTTCCTTCCACTTTCTAATGCCTACTCTACACTCAGCAGGGATGTAGCAGGAGACAGGTGAGTGAACAGGGAAATTGCCATAATAATCTCCATCATCACTTCTGTTCCTTCTTGGAGTCTTCCCTGCTATGTGATTTAATGTAAAGTGTCAGACAACAATGTCTCTGAAAATGTGAGATATGCATCTATATTGTCTTTTCTATTGCACAGTGATATCAGAATATGGTCCATGAATAGGATAACCATGATTTTTTTTCAAACTGTGGAACTTTTGAAAGTTAAAAAGAGTTACTATTAATTACACCATAAAAAAAGTGTAAATGGAGACAGCCCCATCATGCCCAGAGATCTGATCATGTCACCTTACATAGACTGCCTATAAGAGATTCATTTGGTGTGATTCACAAATCTGTAGTCTTAGAGCTCAACTACTGAATCAGAATCTCTGGGTATAGTCTGGGGTTTGCATTTTTTTTGCATGCTTTCTGGTGATTTTTAAGTGTACTAGACAAATAATAGTACACACATACGTATGATGATTACCATGTACCAGGTACTCTTCTAATGTCTCATATGTTGTTCCTTAAATCCTTGCAACCACAGCTGTAGAATGATAGAGTGATATATGAATCATTCAAGTAGGAAAGGCTCATTCCTCAGAAATGGGGCCATTTGGACTGATTTAAAAATGGGGACCGATTTAAAAATGGGGACTGATTTAAAAAAAAATCTACATTTTACTGAGCATTTTGGCACCAAGAAGGACACACGATAACTTGATAATCTGCAAAGTTGAAAAAGAATTAAAAACTTTAGAAGAAAGGCCTTAATGAAAAAGCAACACTTCAGCAGCTTCTTAATATCTAAGACTTCAGGAAGCCAAGAATGAGGCCAGAAGAATAGGGTGCATATGATCATGCAATCATAAAAAATACCTCTCATGTTTGAGAAAAGATGGCAGCTTTATGTGTCAGGAGCTGGTGGCTGGTCAGAGCAGAAGTGATGAGTTTGAAATGGTGGCCTGATGTGAAATGTTAAAGAATTACAGGTCCTGCTAGATATGTCCTCCTGATCACACCCTCGTATCTTCTTAGTGCTTAGAATTGTGTGACTGCTGGCCAGATTGCAAACTTCCTCCTCCTATAATTATTGCCCCTTGGCTTGTCCCCTGAGACCTGCTCTGCCTATAGTTGGGGCAGCCAGAAATGCTGTAGAGTTAGCATCCCTTAAGGAATAGTTCATACCAGTTGCCAAATTGGGTGAATTCAAAACCAGTTCCCTTATCTACTATGCCACCAATAAGTAGCCGTGAGGTACATATTCTTTGTAAGTCCCCAGAAAGCCCCAGCAGGATTCAACAAAAGTAACTCCATCGATAAAACACCTTTGGTTACTGTTTTTTCATCCTGTTTTATTTTCCCCTTCCTCTTCTTTCCTGGAGTCACTTCAACAACAACAACAAAAAAATGGTTTGTGCTTGAATCTTTGATTCAGAGTTGGTTTCTAGAAGAACCTAAACTAAGAAAACACTGTCTGCTGAGAAAATAATTTGGTTGTTATTTAGTTAAAGATGTTTATTAAAGAAGGCCACTGAAGAAATGTTTAACCTGAAGACAGAAGACATTCTTATTCCAACAAGAAAACTAGCAGCAGTAAGAAGGGGAAGTTAGATAGGAGTCAGAGTGCTGGGAAATTGAAAAACTGGTTAGAAGATCATTGCAAAATTGTGTTGGAAGAGACCTAGACAAGCATAGTGAAGTAAGAAAGAGGTAAATAGGAAGTTGCATTTGAAGTAGGTTTGATAGAGTTAAGTGATTGATTGGATATGGGGTAAAGTGAGAAATTATTTTTATGACATAATGAACAAAATGTTTTGTTTGCCTTAGCCAGTTTTGCTCAGTGGATAGAGCACTGGCCTGCAGATTGAAGGGTCCCACCTTTGATTCTGGTCAAGGGCACGGAATTTGGTTGCGGGCTTTAACCTGGTCCTGGTCCGGGCACATGGGGGGAGGCAACTGATCTATGTGACTCTCTCAGATCCATGTTTCTCTCCCTCTCCCTTTCACTCTCTCCAAAAATCAGTGAAAAAAATATCCTCAGCAGAGGACTAACAACAACAAAGAAGTTTTGCTTTTGCCAATCATGGAATAGAACATCCAGTGCTACTTACTACCTATAGCCATGACACAGGTTCTCTGGACAAGCCCAACAAATGCTATTTAAACCCATAAATGGCATTGCTTGAAAGTACAGGGCAGAGCCTGCAAAATGCCATGTGCCAGAGAAATTCAGATTAAGGTAAGGATTACAGGAGGCAAATGAGAAGGGTCAGAGGGGGGGAGTGTGGAATTTGGTTTAAAATTTTGTTACAGCACTTCAGATATTATATAGCGTAAACACTATATTACCCTGAGCTTTAAATACATAAGGCAAACTTGAGAAAATGTTTAGACGCATTAATGAAACTTCAGAAATATGAATACAAATAAAATAAAAGACTAAGAGTGATATTTTGGAAGACTCTATGAGAGATGAATGCATCTAAACGAAGCCAGCATTCTTATCTTTCAAAGTCTAAAACCTATTTTTGCAAATTGTAAAAAGCATGATATCATGAATATTCAGAATCCATCTCTTTGTATGTGCTGATTGCCTTAGAAAGTTAAGTCCTAAATACCATCTTGAATCAGTTTTTGAATGTGAGGCTTTGAAACCTTACACAGATAGCAAGGCCTTTGTAATTTAAACAGGAGTTGCTTAGTTATGTTTGGGTGTGATTCAAGACTGTTGTTAAATCTGAGTGTAGAAATCTGCCAGTATGATTCCATTTTAGAGTGGCCCTCTCCAGCCCACTTACTTTTTGCAATCACATTTTACGTTTGGACATAAATTTCTTTGGGTTCACTCTGCTTGGCACCACATAAAAGCGAATGCTCTTAGGAGTTGTCAGTTCCATAAAGGAAACACAGCATTGGAAAAATAGTGTACAGAATTTAAGTGTGTTGTGATTTTAAAGGTAGAACAGGGAGGAAAGGGCACAAATGAACAGACGAAAGGGATACTCTTACAATTTTGCTCACACCATCCCTGTAGTTGGCCTTTTAGCTCAATACACAGTAGCTCTTCATATAGTGGAGTCCAACGTTTTGAACAAGCTGAGTTCCCCTGTTTAGAATGGCAAACACAAAAATCATTGTCATAATTTACTAAAAACCAACTGAGAAGGTTTTTGTCCAGTTTCCACTGCGTCATCATTCATGAGAAAATTTGTTTTTGCAATTTAAATGCTAAGCGTCTTTTCTCAAGATGCAGGAGAAAGAAATCATGATCGTATGTGTGGCACTAACCATTGCCAATCAGGGATAGTTTCAAGAAGGTGAAGCCCAGTATGACAACTTTATTTTCTTTAATACAGGGAATGGTTAAATCGTGGATGCATTTGGAAAGGGTTTGATTAAGACACTGTCTCAGATCAAGGGTTTGGGGAATTAAGGAATTCAGAGGGACCAAACTTGTCAGACGCCTGGTGTGTCACAAGATTGTACTTTTCTTACTGACATGACAGGACATCACAGGACACATAGCACTTGAAGCTGAAAAATAAGGGCATTGCTGATTAGTTGAAGGAAGTGCTGGTATTCGAGTACAGATTGTGGAATTGCTGCCTGCTCCAGTTGGGAGGCAGGAACTTGCAATGCCCTCATTTTCTTGGGCTGAATGTCCCTGAACTCCATACAATACAGATTTTGAAGATATTCAGTGCTTTTCTAGATTTCAAGGGCTCTGGGTCCTGCACCCAGGCCCTATGCCTGCCCTTAGGGTATAATATTCAGGATGCTCCACAGTTATGGATGCCTGGGCTCAATCCACATGACTCAGATGCAAGAAAATTAAAATGAAAGAGAGTGAGGGGGAGAGGGATAAGGAGAGGAGGAGAGACAGATAAAGGTAGAAAGAGCAGAAAAGTGGACTATGTGCAGCAAAAAACAACAAAATTCAAAACCAAAACCAAAAAACACCAGATCACTGCAAACCATAGGACAATTATGCAGATCTCAATTCTATTCAAAATTTTATGCCTAAATTTCCTGACAGTGTCTGTAACTATCACCGTGGAAGTGAGATCTATTTCCAGATAATTAATAAATGGAAACTGAGTGACCGAGAATGATGGAAACTAAAGCCAAAGAGTTAGTTAGAATTAAGGTATCTCAAGTATGCATCTATCTCCAGTGTTGTGCCTAATTAACCTCAACTTACAGATGAGTGAACAGAGGTTCAGGATATTAAATAGTGCAGGATCTATTGTTATTACTGGATATTGTGATATTTTCACTCAGATATATTTTATGCTGATTCATGTACTCACATCTATTAATTCTTTCATTTAATACATATTTATTAAGCATGTGTTAAGTGATATTTTTAAGGCCTATTTTTTGCTTGTCCTTAATTTTTTTTAAATCATTATACAAGAGGACTAGTGCATGATATTTATGCACTTGGGAGTGGGGGTCTTTCAGCCTGGCCTGTGCCCTTTTGCAGCCTGGGATCCCTTTGGGGATGTGGGGAGTGGGCCTAAGCCATCAGTCAGACATCCTTAGCACTACCACAGAGGAAGGGAAAGGCTCCCGCTACCACCGCTGCGCTTGCCAGCTGTGGGCCTGGCTCAGGGCTTTTGGCTGAGCAGCACTCCCCCTGTGGAAGTGCACTGATCACCAGGGGGCAGCTCCTGCATTGAGCATCTGCCCCCTGGTGGTCAATGTGCGTCATAGTGACTGGTTGTTCTGCTGTTCAGTCAATTTGCATATTAGCCTTTTATTATGTAGGATTTTACCTTAGGACAATTACTTGCTCTGGCTTTCATACCATTTTATATCTCAATAATCCTATATAATAAAAGGGTAATATGCAAGTTGACCCTAACTGTGTAAAGACCAGAAATGATGCATTGCTATGAGGCACACTGACTACCAGGGGGCAGAAACTCAATTCAGAAGCTGCCCCCTGGTGCTCAGTGCACTTCCACAGGGGGAGTGCCACTCAGCCAGAAGCTGGCTCGTGGCTGGACAGTGCAGCGGCAGTGGCAGGAGCCTCTCCCACCTCTGCAGCAGCACTAAGGATGTCCGACTAAGGGCTGTTAGTTGGATATCCCCAAAGAGCTCCCGGGCTGCCAGAGGGCCTAAGCCAGCAGATGGACATCTCCCAAGGTGTCTCGGACTGTGAGAGGGAGCAAGCCAGGCTGAGGACCCTCTCCCCCCCCCCCTGCTGAGTGCACGAATTTTCATGCACCAAGCCTCTAGTAGTAGTAATAGTATAGGGCTATGTCAATTTCAAAACATTTACACATTTGCTATTCATTTTCATCCCTATTGAAACTTTATGGGCAATAGAGTTTAAATATGGATGAAACTTTTTAAATAACTCTTGTTCGTAAGAGTTATTTGTATTCCCCTCTTATGAATAAGAGAATGGATTAAGGTTCAGAGCGGTTCAGAGATTTTCCCTCAATTACACAAAAAGGAGCTAATTGAACACACTCTATTTTCTAGTGGCATTTCAGAATAAAATAGATCTAAGTATGTTTTGATTAAAAGAAGAGTTTCTATAAATTTTGGCTCATTGGCTTACCTTAAGGATTCTTTTATTGATTACCTATGATTAATGCTAGAAAATAGAGCAGAATATTAGTGTATTTACTAGTTGTCAGCTTAAATGTTTTTCGTGGAAGCTTTGATGGCCTAAATGGAGAAGTTCTTGATAAGCTAATATATTAAGGCATATATTGTAATTAAGGCAGCAGATTTAAAAATATAATTGAATGATATTGTGTTAGTGAGAAAAGAAAACAATCTTACAGGCTCAAATGAATTATTCATTTTTTCTATTGACATAATGGACAAGAAAAATTATCTGTATTTATCAAGAGTGTACTTTGGGGATCAGCATTTTTAAAAAAAATAATTCCTCATTGGATAAGATTTTCTACATTTCTTGTTCTCTACAAGATGCACACAGGTAATGTGACTAATAGTGTTTTCTAAGTTTATTTCTAGGCTGTTAACCAAGGGATAATACTTTGAAATATATTTGGTTGATATTATCTGATAGTGGTCTGTAAATTGAATGTCAATCAGAGGACTTTACAAATGCCTTCTCTTAATTGACTGATATTAGAAATGGATGGTTATAATCTCTTCTGTGCACCAATTGATAGTAAATGCCCTCTTTATTTCTCTCTATAAATCCTATTTGACCTCCCCTTTATTTGAATTACCTTTAATACAGATAATATTATATGCCATGTGTTAGATATCTACTATATAATCTAATCTAATAAAAGCATAATATTGAAATTGACCATTTCTTCGGGATGCCTAAGCTACGCCCACCAGCCAATCAGAGCAGCTGTATGCAAATTAACCCAGCCAAGATGGAGGCCAGCACTCACAGAGCTGAGTAAATAGGCAGCTTATGTTGCACCAGGAGTAAAACTGTTTGCCAGCCTCTTGGGCTTCTCTCAGCTCCAGGCAACAACATATTTGCACCATTGTCTCAATTATAGAAGGAACAGAGCTGAAGCCAACAGAAGGCTTCGTTACCTGCTTAGGGCTTGGCTTAAAGCAACAGTGTATCAATTATAGAAGATAAACCCCAGAACCTGCTTCCAGCCAGCCTTGCTGGGACATTGGGTCAGTGGGAACTGTGGGCAGCCTGAAAGCCTGAAAATGCCCCTCAGCCCATCACCCAGGCTGGCCACACCCCAATGGGGTGAGGGACACCACTGGAGGGCTTGGCCAGCCTGCAAACAGCCATCAGCCCCTCACCCAGCCTGACCAGGTACCCCAGTAGGATCCCCAAACCTGAAGGGACTGTGGGCAGCCCAAAAGCCTGAAAATGCCTCTCAGCCCATCACCCAGGCTGGCCACACCCCAATGGTGTGAGGAATCCCACTGGTGGACTTGGCCAGCCTGCAAACAGCCATCAGCCCCTCACCCAGGCTGGCTAGGTACCCCAGTAAGGACCCAAAACCTGAAGGGACTGCAGGCAGCCTGAAAGCCTGAAAACAGCCCTCAGACCCGCAGCCAGGCTGGCCACAACCCAATGTGGTGAGGGACCCCACTGGGGGGCTTGGCCTGCCTGCAAACAGCCATCAGTCCCTCACCCAGGCTGGCCAGGTACCCCAATAGGGGCCCAAAACCTGAAGGGTCTGTGGGCAGCCTGAAAATGACCCTCAGCTCCTCACCCATGCTGCCTAGGCACTCCAGTAGGGACCCAAAACCTCAAGGGACTGTGGGCAGCCTGAAAATGGCTCTCAGCCCTTCACCCAGGCTGGCCACACCCCAATGGGTGAGGGTCCACACTGGGGGACTTGACCAGTCTGCAAACAGCCATCAGTCCTTCACTCAGGTGGACATCCCCAGAAGGGTCCCAGACTGCGAGAGGGCACAGGCCAGGCTGAGGGACATCCTGAGTGCACAAATTTTTGTGCACTGGGCCCCTAGTTAATGTTATATTAAGGGATAACTCTTTAAAGAATGCATCAGTAGTTCTTTATTATAGTGAGGACAATTCAAGGAATCTCACCAGTTTTACTTAACATCACAGGTGATAGGAAGAGACAGAATGAAGCCCTATATAATTAGAATTTTGGGACTGAAAGAAAAGTGAACAATAATCTTACAGTACAAGGAGTCAGTGGTTTACAAAAAAAAAAGTAGATAGGATTTGCATGTGTCTGACTGTTGTATATTTTACATTTTTGCCCTAAAAATCATTACAAACATCTTTCATATGTTTACAAAGTTATATTTCTTTCCTAACTTAGGTGTTGCTGCTATTCAGACACCTATGGAGTGATTTGACTTAATTGACTCTCCTTACCAGAGCAATAAAGTCTATTTTTTCTTTCATTAAATAAGAAACGTGGAGTTAGCAAAAAATTTACATTGATCTTCTCCACTTCAGCAAATTTTTGCATACTTATTTATTTTATGTTTGCATATATTTAATTATGAATAAAGAATGATAAATCAATTACATTGCTTTTATCATTTTAGAGTTTTTTATTGACTTTTATATATAGTATATTAATTTTGAGTTAACACTTATAAATACTTTTATTAAACTGATGTTCAACCGAATTTTTTCTATATTTGAGAAATATTCACTTATCTTTTGAAGATTCTTGGCTAATGCATTTTTAAGAGATAAATGTCTAGAAAGAGAAAAAAAAGGCTCACCAATCTAAGAAGGTCAGAAATCACAGATTTTCAGAACAGGCAAAACATCAGTGATCAAATTTTACATTGAGCTACAATGGATTAAAAAATTAAGTAGTAAAATAATTTCAAAGTTTAAAACTTAAGCTGTGATTTCAATATTGAGTTGTCCTATGGCCAATTTCCAGGCTGGAAGGCTCTGGAGTAGACTCTCTCTTTAGTATTTTTTTTTACTTTTTTACTGCCCTTCCTAGGCATATATTCCATGTCAGAAATGCTTCTTGTGAAATTTCCACACTAAATTATGTGTGAATGAAAATATGTTAAAAAAACTAAAAAGGATCCAGACTTCTATATCTCTGCACTTCCATTAAGACAGCCTCATTACTATTTAACAAGGAATTATTACGATCCTCATCTAATTGTATACATTTACACTAGGGTAAGCACAGGGAGAGAATGTATCTTTGAAAAGACTTCTGTTAATCTGGAGAATTGAATTATTTGTTACATAACCAGTTGTCATATAACAAAATTTTGATATGCTGTGATATAACATTACAAAACAAACAAAGCACACATGTAATGTGTCTTTTTGAATGACATTAGGATGATCTATTAAGGCCTAGGCATCATTCAGACAATTATACACACAAGTATGAGACATCAGTGTAAACTTTTCTTCATGAGGAGGTATGTAAGTCATCTTTCTCTTAGAAATTACACTTTCTGAAGCAAGGAGATGGTTCTTTACTGTTTTTAAATTATTTTCTGAACTATATAGGTGATGAAGTATATTCTTTGCTCTGATTGCTAGAACATGCAGCATTAAATATGGGCTCCATATCTCCCTTATTTTGGACCTCAGAATAAGAGATTTACTCCTGGTCTCATACTATCTTTCTATTCTTACATTCCTTTGACTTGTTTTTTTTTTTCTATTTGCCATTTCATATTATCTTCCTGTATGTATGCTTGCATTTTTGTGAATAGCCCTAAAAGCTTTCTGGAAAAAGGCAGATTGTGAGTAAATAGTAAATAAACGCGTGGAAAAAATAAAGCTCATTTCCCACTAGGATTTAGAAGTTTTGTCGTTGATCTTATTTAGAGATGGATGTATAAAACACACCTGCATCATACATACATTCATCAAAGGCCCGGCATTTCTCTAAACACTTTCCATAGGGATTGCATCAATTCTGTGAAGGAGTCTTCTATGCTGGATGTTCTCCTTGTCCCTCCAGAACACTTCTCCCCGCTCCTTAATGTCTGGGCCTCTGGATGCTGACCTCCATGGACTGCGTCACCCGGGTTTCTGGCCCCCTGGCTGTTGTTTGGTGTATTAGTAAGCCCATAGGGGCACTCGCTGGGGATGGCAGGACAGTAACCAAGTTCGGTTTTGGACTCCCAGGACTCCTGCTTCACACAGGTACTAACCATTGGGTTCTGAATTATGTCTTGCTGCTTCTGCTAAACCCTAGATATGCCTTTGTAAATAGGCCTTTTAGGAAACTACCCTTAAATTGCCCAGTGTGAGTATGCCACCTGTCTCTTTTAAGCATTGCCTGAGAATGTTGTGAAATAACTGAAAGTCAGGGAGATGTACAGGTAATTTTTGCTTCCAGGTGCTAAGAATCTTGGCTGATATGTCAAACTTCATAAATGTTTCCCTAAAGTGCCCGAGACACAGAAGATAAAGGTAAAAATAAATTTACATATGTGACAGCATTGTTGTCTGAAAAGAGCATAGCTTTTGCATCAGAAGTGAGTTGGAATTTATCTTAATTTGTATGCTCTGTCTGAATAAGGCGAGTTCTCTGAGCCTTTTCTTATGAAATCTACCTTTAGATGTGGCATGTTTTTAAGGGTTATGGAAGGACAGACAGGAAGTAGTGGGTCAAAGTTCTCATTCCTCTCACTCATGAAGCTCCAGAAGCATGAGGATATTCCATGAGAAGTAATCATCATCTACAATTTTTAAAAAATCCACTAATGTCACTATAATAATTAAATACCCAGTACATCTGAAATTTGATTTACTTTAAGGAAAAAGAGCACACACAAGATTAATTTCGCCCCCAATATTATAAGGAACATAATATGTGTGGTTTTGCAGTTACTATGCAGGTAATAAAATGCATCTTCTTTTATTGTATGTTATCCTTAAATAATTTATTGGGAAATTATATTATTTTTATGCTTAAAATAAGTGGTAAGGAGCATAGTAAAAAAGGTACATAAATATTATTTATAAAGCATAAAGCTGCACATGTTCTGTGAGCTACTTTAGGTCTCACACACAAACACCATTCCAATGAAACTCAGACTGTTCCATTGCCCTCCAAAGACACTAGAATGAAAACCATTGAGATGACTACCCTGAAATAAATACAATTAAGCAATTTTTCCATGAAAACATTTCTAATGCTGTCTTAGCCCATTTGACTCAGTGGATAGGGTGTTGGCCTGTGGACTAAAGGGTACCAGCTTTGATTCCCGTCAAGGGCATATTATCTTGGTTGCAGGCTTGATCCCTGGCCCTGTTTGGGGAGAGTGGGGGAGGCATCAATTGATGTGAGTCTCTTACATTGATGTTTCTTTCTCTCTGTCTTTCCCCTTCCTTCCCTTATATTCTCTCTAACAATCAGTGGAAGAATATCCTTGGGTGAGGATTACCCAAAATATATATATATATATATATATATATATATATATATATATATATATATATATATATATATATATTTCTAATTCTTATTTCTTTGTAAATAAGAATGTGTGGGTTTTACTGCTGTATAAATATCTTATTAGTTGAAACTATAAATCACATTTTCTATTTTTCTAGGCTTTATTGTGCATATTAGGTAAAGACTTTTCTACTCACCTCCAATTTTGAAATCAGAAAAAAACCTATGGAAATATTAACTTGTTAACTAATATTTGATATTAGATTTTTAAATGGGGGGGGTATGCTATTGGATTATTCTGCATAAATGTAGCTAAAACTAAAACACTGCACAGAATATTTTTCAGAATAATTAAATGTAAGTTTGCAGTGTGAATTTACTGGTCTGTACATGAAAGTGATAATCTTTTTTATTCTTTGAAATAAATGTTTTAGAGTTGATTTTCTTTTATTTGAGTCAGCTTTTCATTGATTGTTAAAGATTTGGGTCTGCTTCCTACTGGTTATTGAGTTGTTCCTCTGCTGAACCTGTTGCTGTCTGATTATCCCATGGTTCCCCTGATGTGAAGTTGATGAAAACCAAGTAAGAGGAATACAAATTGAAAAAAAAAAGTTAAAAAATAACTCAAACCATTGTTGAAAGGGAAGAACTATTTAGCAACTGTGGAAATTAAAGTTTTTTTTCCCTGTACATTATTCCTGGCAGGCAATGCATTTGAGAGTTTTGTATATATGGGGGTGGTGTTAGAAAATGAATTACTAGTGCAGTGGTTCTAGGATTTAAAAATCTAAACATAGATATTTATTTTTATTCAGGGAATGCTCTGTATTGTTATAAAACATATAGAAATAGTCAACTACTTACACATGGGTTGTGTTGACGCTAGATGTGTGGAATTCAGAAGGATTTGTTAGACACTGGAGTGGAGATAAGGAGAGAGCTGGAATGAGTGTTATATTGATGGTTGTGGGCACTCCCTTCATTTGATTAGGTGGATTGAGAGAGATTCAGGGAGATTTAAAGTATGTGGGGAAGAAAGACACAGATAAATACCAAAAATGATGAAAAATATTACCATCATTTGTCAAATGATAAATGGAGGAACTCTTGAGGAGGAATTTTGGGAAAGGAATAGAGCCAAGATCAATTCAGGACAAGAGGCCCCAGGCACAACATTTTGAATATATTTGTATGGGACTTAGTCATTCATCTGACTTTGTAAGACTTTTCTTGTTTACCTTGAAATTTCTGATATGGGCTCAGACTGAATCCCTAAGGTAATGAACAGTCATTCAAGACAGATGATAAGAAATACTTTTGCATTTTAGAAAAATATCTCTCTTGATAGTGGAGTGAAGAGGAAGAAAAAATATTTAAAGGGGGGAATAAGTTACAAGGTACAAGCTTGATATCAATAAAGGGTATAAAAGAACAGTTGCTGTGGACATTTATTTACTCAACTTTCAGTCATGATTTATTAAAAGCAAACTAAGAACTAAGTCCATTTTAATTATGTATTTAAGAATTGCATTTACTATTGCTTATGTATTTTAAATAAGGAAGAATGGTTGGAAGGCCTGGGTTTATTTAGTGAGACAAAACACAGTGTCTTCAAATGGAAGATGGGTGTGGAAGCAATAGGAAATGCTGATAGAGTCAGGAACTCTAGTGCTAGACTGTGTTTTGATCTTGATTTTGCCTTTTACCAGTTGTATGTCTTGGACAAATTACTTAACCTTTCCTGTTCCTGTTCCTTAGTTTCTACTTTAGTCAACTGGTGATAAGAATACTACCTATCTCAAAGGTCTTTTAAAAATTAAGTTAATTAATGCATTTTGAATGCTCAAACTGTACAAGAGCCATATTAATTGGTTTGTAAAAATGTTAATCATTACTGAGCAGGCAAGAAAAAAGTTTTCTTCAAAAGTATCATTCACGTTTATCACATATTGCCAGAAATAAAGGATTAAGTTTGAACATGGATAACTGTGCTTTTTTGTTTATCATGAAATGTTAAGTGTCATATTTGTGTCCTTAGAACCCTAATATACTGAGAACATGTTATATAAGCTTCTGAGATGATGGAAAGATTATCACACTTAGATGTCACTTAATTATATTCTATAATCTCATCAAAGGAAAGTAAATAATAATACATGCTCATTTGTTGAGGAACATGAAAATAATTGATATTTAAAATCTAAAAAATATCAAGAAATACTTCAGTTAAATTGACTATTCTAAAAGATATAGGTTCTCGTTTTTTATTTATAAAGTGTATATTATTTTACAGACATCTACTGAAAGCCTACTAGGGTTTAAAAAGATTGAGATATAATCTCTAACTTCTGAGAGTCCACAATCCCATGAAGAAGATAAATACAGAAATAAATTTTTACAAGCTGTGTAACTTTAGATACATTACTTAAATGCTGAGAGCCATTTTCAAATTTGATTAAAATAAATTATATATATGATATGTATACATTTATATAAAATCCATTATATATAAAGATTGTATTGTGCCTTTGAGGGTGTTGAATAAATCATAACATTTTATACATTGAATATTATTAATACTATAATTACTAGAGAATATATATTTAAAGATTTATTGCTAACATAATACAAGTATGATGAAAGTATTTAAAGGGATTGTGTAATGTAAAATGTTAATGGCAACAAGGATGTTTTGAGTATAGTCTCGAAGTTTAAGTGGAGGAGAGTAAGTTATCAGGTGAGGAAGAGAAAGAGGGGTTCTATTTATATTCCCTAAGGGAATAGAAAGTGGAAAGAAAAAAAAAGGCATGCTAAGTTTGAGAGATAAAATAACTTATTTTCACATTTAAGATTAGGAAAATATATATAATCCTTACATCTATCTGCTTTCTTTGTAATTTTTACAAACATTATGGGTTCATTTTAATGAAAAAATATAAAAAGTAAATAAAGATGTGTTTTCTGTGATCTTCAAGCTGAGTGTTATATTTCCTCAGGTAATTTTTGTTACATTTGAATTGTCTGAACTCGCACACACCATAATTACTCATACTCTTTAGATTCTTTGAAGTGGGAGAGCAGGGGTGAGGAGTGAAGAGAGCTTCTAGTTCAAAGCATCTCATTCACTGGGGCTCAGTACTTTTCAAAAACAATGCCCAGATTGATCAAGCAATTATACTCTAAAGATAGTATATGTCTAAGTATTTGTCATTGACCCTGTTTACAATAGTATAGAGTATATATCCTCTCCTGTTTTCTCTGGCATCTGTATGTGGATTTCCGTGTTGTGTCTTGAACAATACAGATTGAATTGGCTAATTTCACTTTAAGCCCTTTTTACAGAGCCTATCTCTATTTGAAGATGGGCATTTGCACAAATAGTTTTATTTGAAAGCAGGATGTTTTGAACTGCATTCCAACCAGGTGAGAGTTGAATTTGCAATGGATTTGTACTTAAAACTTGAGCAGCAGTAGCGGGGTCCAGTATAATAACAGTTTTAGGTTTGTTACAAAATAACCCTCGCTTATTAAAATCAGTTCAGCAGGAATGGCTGGCTGCATTTTCAGTATTTTGCTGCAAGGAACCATTCTGATGGTTTAAAACCCATCCTTGGCATTATAGCTTGCTCGTGAAAGATGATGAAAACCTGGTCTCTCAAAAGGAGCTTTTCCATGGGAGATAGTTTCAAAAAGAATAATGTTTCATATAAAAGCAAGTTTTCCTATTCAGTTTCTAAATGCCCTTTGCTACTGTTGAATGTTTTTATTTATTTTTTTTTGAAAAGGTTTCTTTGCCCTCTATCACCAGTTATGCTTTGTTGCTCATGAAAGCAAAACCTCTTTTACTACTTAAAGTATATAACATACATAAATATGTTGTTTAAAAAGTAAAACATCTCCACTTGGCTTGATCTAGTAGTGCAAAATCTTCAGAATTAGAGCCAGGAATTTTGTCCATTCTAATGTTGTCTTTAAGGATTGAAATTAGACTATAAAACAAATTTCCTAGTGAATTCTCAGTTAAAAATTTAGCAGTCTGTTTACAGAGAGAGTCATTTATTAGGACTGAATTAGGTGGCTGATGGCACAGTGTTAGCATTTTTCCTTGTATATATTTTTTTCTTTTCACAAAATCAGGACAGTGAACCTGTTGAAGACCCATATGAAATAATGGCTCCTCCAAGAAGCCTCCCTGATTCTTCCAATCTTTAAATCCTCATTTTATTCCTAAACTACTCAGGGACCAAGTCATGAATTATGAATGGAGATGAGCCAGTTGCTCCATTTTCCTTCCCAGAGTTAAGCCTTGGGCCCAGAAGTCTTAACGGTATTGACATCACTCACCTCAGGACCTCCATCTTCAATGCAAACAGCTGACTCTGAAGCTGGGTTTTCAATGAAGCTTATACAATTCTGAGAGATGTAAATATGGAAAATCAAGCTTTCACGATTTGTTGTGGGTTTTTTTTTTTTAACTCAATTTTATAAGAGAGGTACTTCATCCAATATAGCACACATTAGTTTCCACACCCATAATATTCCACTAAATCTGTCTAGTGTTTTCACTTAGAATTTAGAAGGGGCAATGGGTGAGAAAGGACTGTAGATCCATTTATGCATATAATTATTTGTTAAATAGAAGAAAAATTTTCAGTTATGAATAAGGAACAAATGATTTTAATTAAGCCGTTAACTCTTTTGCCTTGATGTAGTGAAACTAGAGGTCCAGTGCATGTAATGTGTGCATTGGAAGGGGGGGGCGTCCCTCAGCCCGGTCTGCACCCTCTCACAGTCATGGACCCCTTGGGAGATGTCTGACTGGCAGCTTAGGCCTGATCCCTGAGGTTCAGGCTTAAAATGGCAGTCAGGCATCCCTCTCACAGTCTGGAGCTCTTGCAGTCCAGGGCTCTTGTAGTCTGAGACCCCTTGCAGTGTGGGCCCCTCACTCCTTACCACCTGCCTACAGTGGAGGTAGGAGAGGTTCCCGCTACTGCTGCTGACCTCACCAGCTGTGAGCTTGGTTCTGGCTGAGCAGCGCTTCCCCTGTGGGAGCGCACTGACCTCCAGGAGGCAGTTCCTGTGTTGAGTGTCTGCCCCCTGATGATCAGTGCGTATCATAGCGACCGGCCATTCTGCTGTTCAGTCAATTTGCATATTAGGGTTTTATTATATAGGATACTCTTACAATTTCCCTCTGCCTTTATTCCAGCCTCTCATACATACTTCTTTCACTAGCCCTAAGGCTTAGTACTTACTGCCTTAAAATAATGTAACATTTTCTGCATGTGCCATGTTTTCTCATACTTCTAGACCATGGCAAACTCCGTCATGCTCTAGTCATAGAAAATTCCTACTTCCTGAGTTTTCAGAAAGCAGTTTCACACAGCTTACACATCAGCTCTAAGAAGTCTTCCCTAACATACATAGACTGTCTCCTCTATTTCCAAAGTACTTAGTGTATTTCTCTTAATCAAATTTCATCATCATTTGCTTTCATGTTTGCCTCACCAACTAGACAATAAACACTTTGGCAATGAACACATTTGCTTCCTTTCTGTACCTCACAGTTTCTCCCCTCCTCCCATAATTGTAGCATCAGTGAGTTCTCATAAAATATTTGCTGAGTTAACTAATAACATTCTTATCATAAAATAAGAGTTTTTCTTTAAAAATAGTCTCTTCCTTTTGCAACTGTTTCCTATTGTCTTTCATCCTGTAAAGGATGAAACAAATAATCCAGACATTTATTGGAGACCAGAAATGTACTAAACCTAACTTTTACTAGACTAGGAGTATTAATATAATTTTGTTGACAGTGATGAACTCTGGTTCTTACCATGATCTGCTTAATAAGGATGTATAGCTTTTCTCAAAAGCCTTGTCTACTTATATCTGGGAAGCCCCAGAGATGTGTCACATAGGCTGCGTATGTTAACGTTATTCCATAATCTTTCACTCTGACCTTTCCTTGTTAATGTTGGCTGTACTTAAAGCCACTTGAGAATGGTATCTCACAAGTGCTATTTTGGCCAGCATTCATAGTGACAATGCTAAGTCTGGGTCAAGAAATTTTTTGTTTTTCTCTCTCCAATGATTCCAAAGTTATAAATTCCAAAGCCTGTGAGCATTAAATCCAAATTGTGTTCCACATAGAAATTGGAAAAATGCTCTTCCCCACACTGAGTATCATGTTCAGTTACTGTGTTCATTTCCCGGGACCACTGTAACAGTACAATGTGCGGAATGGCTCAAAGTAAGATAACTTTTTTCTCTGGTGGTTCTGGAGGCTAAAAGTATGAAATTGTTGTGTTGGCCCTGGTCCCTTCAAAGGTTCTAGTTAAGAATCCTTCCTTCCCTCTTCTAGCGTTTGGTGGTTGCTGGTAATCTTGTACATTCTTTGGCTTATAAATGTATCACTTCATTCTCTGCTCCCATCTTTACATGGTCTTTTTCTCTGTATAGTTGTGTCTCCGTGTCCAAATTCCCCTCTTTTTATAAGGAGGCAGTCATGGTGGGTTCAGGGCTTGCTCTAATCTACTGACCTCATCTTAACTTGGTTACATCTATGAAAATTCTATTTTCAAATATCATATTAACAGGTTCCTATGGGCATGAATTTGGGGAGGGGGGTATTCAAACTGCAATATACTTTCCCAGGTCCTCCCATTAGAGTGGCTTATGAAAAATCATTCTACTTCATCTGTGGAGCTCTCTGCTAATATTATATACCTGGTTTGGACTAATCATTACTGCATTCCTTAGCCATTCTCAAAGATACACAATCTTTCTTCCAGAAAGTTAAAATAATAGTAATGATAACAACAGAAATAATTACCCATTTTTTTTTCCTACAAATGAACACATCTACTGAGTGTTGTCAGAACAATGGAATCCCAATTAGATTTGAGACTCCTGCCACAGTACTAGTTTCTGAGGCTTAAAGGCAAATAACACCTAATCCCTGGCTTCAAGGGAGACATAGCCAGTGGAGAAGCCAGAGGGTATAGCAACGTGGAAAGTGCTGTAATAGAGAAGTCTCAGATCCTCAGTGAGTCACAGGGGAAGTGTTTCACCATGCCCAGGTCAATTCTGTTCTGGTGTGATAAAAAAAAGAGGCCAGACAGATACATCAGGACTACATCTTGAAGAGACCCCAATGCAGGTAAAATACATCATTACGCAAGGATGATGGGATAAGGATTTTAAAAAGGGAGTACATGGACACAATAAAATGATTATTATGCTGTCTGACAGGGGAATTACCATGACCACAAGAAGGAAAAGAATATGCAACACAAGATATTATATATCGAGTAGCAACTAAAGTGGATGGGAGAATGATGGTTTCAAAAACATTTAGGAGCAGCAGGATGTCAAAGGGATGGAGGGAGGAAGGTATCTCAGCAAAGCTCCCAAATTTCAGCTTTGGAATATTACTTACATGATGAAGCCACTCACTGGGACAGTAAATAAAAGGGGGGCGGGAGAGATTGGAAAGAATGGTGAGCTCAATTTATTGTCACATCTTCAGGTTTAATTCTACTCCCAAACACAATCTACCAATCCCATGGCAGTTACTACCAGCTTTTAACTCCCCTATGCCAATGAAAATAACTGCTTTGTAAATGGTTTTACTTTGGCAACTGTATTGTTTTCCTGTGGCCGTTGCAACCACGAACCAAAGACTTGGTGGCTTAAAACAACGTAAATCAATACTCTCACATTTCTGGGTGCCAGAGGCCAAAATTAAGGTGCTGTGCCTTCTAGAAGGAAAGCCTTTCTTGCTCTCTCAGCATCCAGTTCCAAAGCTATTCCTGGCTTTATGGCTGCATAACTCCAGCATCTGCCTTTATCTCCAGATGACTTTCTCCTCTCCATGGTTCAACTCTCTTTAAAGTTCTCTCCTATAGACACTTGTCTTCAATTTAGGATCTTCCAGGATGACTTTAAGATCTTCCAGGATAAACTGACCTTTATATTCTTTTTATTTTTGATTAAACTTGCTGGGATGGCATTGGTTAATAAGGTTACATAGGTTTCAAATACACATTTCTGTGATAAATGATCTGTGTATTGTATTGTGTGCCCACCACCAAAAGTCAAATCATCTTTCGTTACCATATATTTGATCCTCTTTACTCGTTACTACCCCCCTGAGAACTACCACATTACTCTTTACATATGTGAGGATTTGTTTTGTTTGTTTGTTTTTCTTGTTTATCTGTTACTTTCTCTTTTATAACCCACATATACGTGAACTCATATGGTTCTTAACTTTTTCTGTCTGACCTATTTTGCTTAGTACAGTATTCTCAAGTTCCATCCAAGTTGATGCAAATGTCAGTATTTCATTTTAATTACATCTGCAAAAAACCTTTCCTAATGATGCTACATTACTTGGAAATATCTTCTTAGAGAGTCAACATTCAACACATCATGTTAGCTGTAATAAAATATTACAGTTCTTTTTATTTTGATGAATATGTCACTGCAATTTCTATTGAGAGACTTTTTTTTTCTATTCAGAAAACTTTTAAGTTTTTTTTTCATAGATGCCCTCTTCCAAATCTCTAAAAAGAGCTGTTGCCAGTATAGATTTAATCATGTGAGCTCTGCCTGCAAGGACTAAGACAGGTGTCATGTCAAGTGTGGATCTTGTCCTCTGCGTGAATGGGAGCAGCTGCTGACTTACATATCACTGAATAGGTGCATTCTAGGGCAAATACAGATCTTAGAATGCTGCCAGTTTCCTAATTTTCTCTCGGGAAATGCTTCTATTCATGTTCTTGACAACTTGGAAGTAATATTCACCCCCCCCCATGAAAGTTCTAGTATTATAGATGCCACTAAATATACTCCTATTAAATTAATCCAATGTAGAAAGCAGATTCTAAAAGCCTGATGGTCATTTTAAGATATGCGGTTTCATGAATAGAGGACAGTATTATGAACTGTTAAAAATTAATGTAGTTGCTGCCTTTTCACTTCTGTATACTTGTGTATACAATGATTGAATGTGTAGTGATTTCAAACGTTCATATTCACTCATTTCAGTCATTCAACAGACAAATATTAAACAGTTACTATGAGCTTCTCAAGAATGAAAAAAAACACACATTTTATTCATCTTTATATCTTCAGAGCCTAACATAATGGAAATCAGAAAACAATTGACCAATGAGTGATTGCTTCAATACCAACACATTCAATTAATATTCTCTATGGGTCTTTGGTCAAATAATACATTTTGATCATTTATTTTCCAACTTGAGTCAGTCTATAATGCTTGCTTGCTTACGTTTAAATTAAGTTGGAATTTTTCTTTATTTTTTTTTTCAGAGTTAGGTCATAATTTTGCAGCAACA